>JBAMCP010002345.1:0-13093 GCA_037075105.1 Lissocephala sabroskyi | reverse complement strand
AAATTAAAAGTGAGACACACACAACATGGCGTATGTGTAATATTTTTATTTCACTTGGTTTCTAATTAGTCAACCAACCGCCACTGCCAGTTGGTTACTGTCAACGCGTCATTTTTTTCCTCCCCAGTTACTGAGAATTTGCATTTGCTTTTAACTAATTTGTTGACATCGCCGTTGCCATCGCGGTCGCCGCTGATTAATGTGCACTGTGCATTTGGGGCATTAGCCTGGTTTCGTTTCCGAAAACGAGGACTTTTGCTGGCCCCCAGATGTCCCGTTCTGTGGCACCCACGCTGCGTTTCAATCGATCTTAATTGAATTCGAGCTTTGATTGGCCATGAAGATCAAACGGTCTGCATGCCAGCCACGTTCGCAGCCGGCAATCGCTCATCTAAGAAATGAAATCGGGTGGTCGGTCGGTCGGTCGGTAATGGGACAAATTTGGGGGTCCGCCTCGCTTACCTGCTTCACATACGAAATTAGCCTAAATGGCCGGCAAACCCCGAGCCAAATGAACTCGGTCATGGCCAGCCAGCCGAGCGAATTTAAAGTTCGTCCCAAGCAGAGGAATTCAATTGCAAAAAGCCCAACAAGTGAATTCCAGAGCTGTGAAAATCCTAGCAAAAAATGGTTTTATCGACGCTCAGCCCGCCTGCAATGACCGAGGCTTTATTACGGCCGTTTAGCGATTTTTTATGGACGCACCACCGTCGGTCTGACTAGGCGGTCCCCGCGGTCCTTTTATTGCAGGACTCGGTGGCCTGTTGTTGTTCTTTTTTTTCGATGGCCATAAAATGGGAATGGCGACGTCGGTTGCTGTCTGGCGAACAAAACAAATCGATTTGCTAAATTGCAGTGCAAAGTACAAAAGGACACCACCGCCTGCCTGCCTCCCTGTTATGTTCTGTCATTTATGGACACTGTGTGTGCGTTTGCAACGGTGTTGCGGTTCAGTGGTCAAAACACCCAGAGTTTTGGCAGCGACAACAACAACAACCACGGCGGTTACACGCGAAGTTTTTTTGACCCACATTGAGAAATTGTTATTTTTATAAATATTTGCGTCCCTGCATATTTTCGCAATTAATTAAGCACACGAAACTCTAACCAAAAAAAATACGCACTTTCCACTTCGTTACTCCCGCGCGGGGAGGAGGACAAAGTTCGGCCATTTCTAGCATTTGGATAATATAAAAACTTTTAATTGCACTTGGTTAATACTGCATAGAAATTTATCATTAAAATAGTTCCTTTTGCCAGTGTGTGCTTTTTGCTGGCTAAAATTGTTGCCCTTCTGGCTGGCAAGCGGCCGGCGTTGCTTATTAAAATACACAAAATCAAGCCAAAGAAAATGAAAAGACTTTAAAAGTTTCTAAGAAAATATGCGGCCCAGGCAAAGTGGAGCGACAGCAAACGCCGAGTTTCGCAACTAAAATAGACAATTAAATTGATTTCAGCTGAACGAGAAAGTTAAGGAAGCCGAAGTTGGTTGAGTGAAAAAAGTGGAACAAAATTAACTGTAATCAATAATTTCTTAAAATAGTTTTACCAGAGTAAATTGTGATACTTAATTTTAGACAGCAAAAGGAAGAATAGTAAGAAAATTTTGGGTGATATAAGATTTTAAAAAGGCACTCAAAATAATCAATGAAATTTAGTTCTTTGGGTCGGTTTTCTTTAGTGAGAATCGCTCTCCAAACATCACACAAGGACCCAAGGACTGTTAGCGATTTAAAGAAAGGCAAGTTCTCTTTATACAGATAAAGATTTTTCCCTGTCTAAAAATTTTCTGGACCTTTAAAATTAACAAACTTTAAACACTCAAGAATCCCAAAGTCCCCTCCAATCGAACTTAAAGACTTCCCCTTCGTTTTTGTGCTGTAAGCAATTTAGTAATTTTAAAAGCAATTAAATACTTTTAATAATATAATAATAATGTGATAAGTTTTTTTCTCTTTAACCCAAATCGATTGTATAACAAAATATCCCAAGCTCAGCCATTTAAGTTCGACCAAATCCCTTCCGCTTCCTCGAATTTCTTATCTTTGAAACCCAAACGCCCTCCACCGCCCACTTCCTCGAATTCTCTCTTTCTATTTTACTCGCGGAAAGCTTTCTTATTCAACACTTTGAAAATTCTTTTCGCTGTTGTTTTTATTGTTTTTTTATTACACGCATTTTGTCATCTGTTCTAGTCGCCCATCCGCATCCTGCTTTCCCCCTCTTCTTGTAATTGTTTTCATCGTGGCTGCCGTTGTTGCCTTGTTGTGCATCTTCCGGCTTCCGGTTGGGGGCCTTTCGCGCTTCGTTGATGTGTAAATTAATGTCATTTGGCCGAGGCCGTGGCCGTTGCCTCAACGCAGATTTCCCCCTGACTTTGACGAGGTTTTTTCCCCCTTTTTTTCACTGCTTTGCCGTCGAGCACAGGACTGATTGAATTTTTGTATTTAGGACTACCATATTGTGTCATTCAAATCTGTCGGGCTACACATTTTCAAACCGTTTAGATATGAGGAATGAGAAAAGGAAAAATAGCCATAAATGGGAAATCCTAAAGATTCAGTTGACTTCAATCAAATTCACCCACATTAACACTTTAAAAAGCCCTTAAATCTGGCTGCACTGAATAAGAAGATGCAAAATGATTTAATAAAATTTAGATCGAAGGCCTAATAAAATAAGACAAACAAAATGCTTGCTATTTGAAAAAATTAATATTCCTAGTTCATTTATAATCCCAACTAAAGTTTAAGTATAAATTGCTTGTTCCCCTCGTTTGAAAATATTATAAATTAATATAAATAGAATTTAGAATACATCATACGATTTTGTTGTAGGCTACAAAATCAGAAAGAAAGGAAAGAAAAAAATAAACAAGGCTCCGCTCAAAAAAAGAACGCATCAAAATGGTCAGAAATTCAAAACAAAAGGCAAATAAAATCCTTCGCGAGCTTAAATTCGTTTTTAAATAATTTCATGGCAAAACGAAATAAAGAACTTAAAATTCTGCCCTGCCATAAAGAGTATTTTAAAGTTGGTGGCTCTCTGCTTTTCTTGCCGTGGAAACGGAAGTTGAATAATAATTAAGGTGGTCCTGAGTGGGGTCCTTCAATTTTTTGTTAATTTTCCTGCTCTGCCTTGCACCCGTTCTCCCCTCTCGGAGGCGTGTTTACATCCTAATTGTTTTTAATTAATTTTTTATACTTCGGAAAAGGTTGCCCTAAAAATTGTGTTCAGGATGAAGCCAAGTCGACTGGTTTTTTGCAATGCTAATCAGTGTGTGGGGCGTCGTTGTGGTGTGCTGTGTGTTAAGTGCGAAACTTCTGCCATTTGGGCCGGGCCGAAACTATTCAAGTACAACTGGCCGGCCAACTCCTGGCTTGGGGGAGTGGCACTCGAAAAACAATGAAATGAAATTTGTATACTCAAGTTTTACGACAGACACAACCGACAGGCCTCCATTTAGTTAGCATAACAATATAGCCCCTTCCCACCGCGTAAGACGGATGGACCAGCGGCGCCGGCGGTACCAAAAATTTTCCAGATTCAAGTGGCTGGACGACCTGTGGGGGAGGGCGGGGCCGGCTGCCCAGTAGAACTTAATAACCCACTAACAAACACACTAATTTGCACTTGAGCCTAATAATGAGAGCGCTGACGAGTGTACCAATGAGTTGAATGGGCCGGGCCCAGGACTTTGACTGGACTGGGCAGGATGGGCCGGTCTGAACGTGTGGCCGTGCGGTTGGGGACTCAGCTGGCTAATTTCTAATTTGAATGCTGATTTATGCAGCTTAAATGGCATTGCTAATGTGGTTTGGTGGATTGAGTTTCGCAGATAAGTGGCCCAAACCGGCCAGCGTGCAGTCGTTAAGGGGTTAGTTGTGGGATTGGTTGGTCGGTTATTAAGCTCGCCTCACCGTCAGCAACAGTTGGTTGCGAAACCAACAATTGGATAATTGCCTTGAGCCGTACGTGATGTAACTGCATTGACCCAATTCACCTGGAGAATTGCCTGGCCTCACAAGTCAGTTAATTTCTGTTTCGCAATCGTCCATCCTTCCACCCTCTGCTTTTGGCTCTTTAAGGCCAACATAATTTACCTAAAACTCTGCAGGGAATTGCACAGCCAACAGCAGAGCATCAAGAATCTTAATCAAAGGGAATAGCTCTAAAAAATTCTCTAAATTTTTTAGAAAATTCGTAGGAACTTTTGCATAAATAAAAGGTTGGATAATTTAAAGTAATCCTCATGAACCGTTCCGTATATCCCGATTTTCTTCTCCATTCTCCTTTCTATTTTTGGTGAGCATAGAAAACGCCTGAAAATCCTTTGTTGCCCTCTTTGTTGTTGTGCTTTGGTGCAGTAATTAACCTGAACGGGGAGGTAGGAAAAAAAATCTAAGCATAAATTTAAATGCCGCACAATCAGAAAAGCTAAGCCCTTCAACCTTTCAGCAGTTTGGTATTCATAAAAAAAGACTTTCGGCCAAACGAAACGAACCGAACCGCAAACGGGCCAAACGCATTTCAACCTTGGCAGGCAGGCAAGCTGCTGGCCGTCCCAACGTTCGGCTACCTCTTTCATTTGTGGCTAGAGCGCTGGCAGATTGCTTGGATTTTGAGCTTAGCAGGGCGACGGCGACGGACTGCTTGCCACAGCCATTTCGGTTGGACAGCATCAAATTAAATGATATACAGCTGAGCGACGTTGAAGGTTAATCTTTGCTATATTAAATGTCTGTTTGAAATACGAAATGCGAACACAGAAATTATCATAAACGGGGTAATGAAGAGGGCCCGGGCAGCCGTAAGCCGCCCAGAATTAGTTGCAGTTTCAATGCGAATTGTGAAAGTGAATGGCATCCTTTTTTTGCGGTTTGTGGCTTAAAAAGGGAAACGCCGTTGGCAGTTGGCCTGTGGCCGCCTTTGTCGGGGGATTTCATGGGGCCCAGGATATTTTAAGCTGATGGCAAAACGCTTCTTGTTTGGTGTTGGACGCGCCCTTGTTGTCAATCAAAATAGCCCACATTCAATTAATCACGGGCCAAAGTTCTGGAAATCCTAAGGCAACTATGTTCAAATTTAATCTTCATTTGGGCGAAGTTTGTTTGGCGAATGTTGAGAATTCCATGGGCGTCGGCTGCGTACACGCAATGCCGGAAATTAAACATACGCTGAGCGCATATAAAAACTTTAAATCGGAGGGCAATTGTTATGCAAAAAGTGTTGGGCCAACAGAATTTGTTTGATTTGTGATGTAAACAGTTGAGTGTTAAAAATTCTCTCGCAAAAACAAACATTCCCCGAAATTTTATCATGTTTGCCGAGCCCAAAAACTACTAACACCCAGCGGAAGTTTATTCAGTGGCACAAGCACAGAAAAGACTTTAAAGTGGTAGAAAATAGAGAGTATCAATTTGTCTCGATTTGAAAAAGGATTAAGGAGTTTCAATATATAAATTTTAGCTCTAAACATTTTCAAGAACCCAGAAACAAAATTTGGATCGATATTTACCCCTTACCTCTTTTATTTAAGAACCCTTTGCAGCATGCATTTAATTTCTTACTGACTTTTTTAATAGGTTTTCTTTCATTTAAGGAATTTCAAAATAGAAAGCTATACTGAGAGTATTTTCAGGAACCAAGAAACATTGGGTTGATTCGCTTTTTACCCTTTACCCCTTTCTTTTCGGATTCCCTTTCGAAATACACCAAGTTTTCCGCTTACTAACGTTCTCATTATCTTTTCATTTTTTCGAGGACTTTGTAAATAAAAACCCAAACTCCTAACCCTCTCAGGCCTAAGAGACATCGTTTTTCTTGCTCTTTACCCTTTACCCCTTTCCTTTATATGTAGATTCTCCTAATTTGTTTATTGAAATTTCTACGACATACGCCAAGTTTTTCTCTTCCTGGCATTTTAATTTATAAATCGTTGGCAGTGTGTGTGACTTCCTGTTGCGAAAATGAAGTTTTATGCAGAAAAGTTCCAGCAACTTGTTTATGATTTTATGTCAAATACGTGAAGTGGCACAACAGCCGCTCCAACCTCTTTCCCATCCCCTCACCCCTTCTTCAAGGCCTTGAGGCGCGTCGAACAATGAACAAGTTTAAATTGTTGCTCTCCAGAAAAGAGGCGAAAATACCGAGGCGTATTTCTCGGCCCTAGAAAACTTTTTGATTAAAGACCCCAAGACCAAGGATTAGAAATTCTAGTGCCTAGGAGAATCTTTAAATCGATGGAAATTTTGTGGTCCAAACTTCTCCAAGACGTAAAACATTTTTCTTTGTATTCCTTTCTGAGTTATAAATCAATTAAAATAAAATATATAAATACAGATTTGAAAATGCTTTTAATTCTTTTTGGATAAGAAATCAACTTAAGCATTTTTTCATCTCTAAAATGTTTTCAGAATTTTTAAGTGATATTTTTTTAAAAACTCGAAATCGCTGCTTAAAAATTAACCTCCTCGACGTTTTTAATTTCTCATTAAATTTGTGAAAAAATTAATTCCCCTAAATGTGGTTTGAGATTCCCGTAAATTTGCACCTGCTTGTGAATTTAAATTTCTACATTTTGATATTAATTCTTTGGGGATTTTTCGCTGATGTTTTTTTTGTTTTTTACCAGCTGCTCTTATCATCGACCGGACATAAATCACCCGTTTAGTTGCCAAGTGGTTTCCATAAAATCCCGCCTCACCCTCCCCCTACCGCCGCTGCCTTTCAGCCTTTTTTTCGAGTATTTTGCGTTTTAACTGTCGTTGGCCACTTTTACGTGCGATTTTCGCTGTTGCCAACAAACCAAAGCCCGTCGACCAAACAACCAACCAACATATTTAGAATATATGGCAACACTATGGCAATCCTCGCACACACATTCGTGCATCAGGACCCTTGACCACCAGCAGGCAGACTCGAGCAAAAAACAACAACAAACACGGACGAGATTGCGCAACCACAGACGGTGAAGGCTGGTGGTGGGCTTTGGGGGTTTAGTCTGGGCGGTCGGTCGGTCCGGCTGGTTACAGAGACCACTTGAAGTACACGAAAGCAGAGTGTCGGAGGCGCGGAAAGGGTGTTATGTCACGACCAGAATTGCCACCAAAACTTGTACTGAATTTAGTTCAAGTTTTTTTTTGACATTCGGCAGTTTAGAATTTGCTTGAGGGGTCTGTGTGTAAGTAGGATCTTTAAGTGTGTTTAACCTTCGAGGAGAGAGGGCAGTTGTTTGGGGGCTTGGGGGGCACACACGCACATCTTTTGGCTGTCAGAAGGCACATAAATCTATTTTAAGTCTTTACAAAAATCCAGACAAATGCCAGAGATTACAAAAAGATTTGGCAACATGATACATGGCCATGTGTGTGTCTCTCTGTCTGTCTGTCTATCTGAGAGTCTCCTCGGTGTGTATGTGTGTGTGAGGCCTCACACACATGAAAACAATTAAAGCCTGATTAATAGTTGGCCTGGGCCTGACCAACATTCTGGGGGCTACCTTTCGCCAAGTCTGTGGCGCGCTTCGCCCACCCGCCGTCGAATCCTGTGAGTTATGACTTTTGCCTTTCGACTCGACTCCGGTGCTCTGTTTAGCATAGTTGTGTGCCGGTTAGGCTGGCATTTTTCTTGTATGACGACCGCAGGCTGATGGCATTCTCGCTTTGGCGTCCCCGCGCATAAGTCAAATTTTTGTTAATTTAGCGGCCGCGTTAACTGCGCGACCCCGCCGGCCGAGATAAAAATTATAACCCTATCCTAGGAAATAGTGGCAGCGCGGAGTGTTAAGGGCCGACCAGAGACATAACATAAATTCATTTGTAGACTTTTCACCGACGCTGCCGTCGGCGCGCCGCTCTCGGTTATAAATCATTAAATTTTAATGCTTCCCAGGAGATCAATGAACATGACCGCAAATTATACCGAAGCGCGCGTGCTTTCAGGCGCATTAAAGATTTTTCCTCCCGTTATTTTTTTTCAATTCATCCACTCGCTTTGCTCTCTGCATTTTCATATGTTCAGCGGTGTTGATTTTTATTTTTTGCATCAAATGCATAAAGCATTTCTGTTTGCAATGCTGAAGTGGGCGGGCGAGAAAAGCGGCGGAAAAACCCCTTCAAAAATAGCGGGGTTAAAATTCTTTTGCAAACGAAAAACATTACAAATTGATAGAAATTATTTCATTTTAAATGAAAACCGTCTTGTAATTTTATATTCTCCTTCCAGCCACTCAAAGTTGAAGGCTTGGCAACACCACAAGAAGGTGATAATGCGGAAGGAGGCAAATGCCAAGCGGATTACAAAATCGATTTAAGCGTCGAAATATTTATAAAATTTACACTACCAATTTCTCAATTAACACAAAATCTCTTAACAAAAGTCAGCTTAGCAGATTTAAGCAAGGCAATTTTACGCCTAAGGAAAATAAGAGAAAATCTCTAAAAGAAATTTAAGCCCACCCAAAGAATCTTAAGCGGAGAAATAAATAAAAAAACAACGATTCCTACCTTTTTTTACGCTTCATCCGACGTCAGCCAAAAATACCGCAAAGAAAGTTTAACTGCAATTAAAATTGGATATATTATTTTCATTATTGTGGTTACTAGAAAAAATTGCAAATAAGCCTTAAAAAATAAAGTCTAAATATTCATAAAATTATAAGAAAATTCTGGCGATCCGTCACTTTTGGTCTGTTGGCTTTTTAAAAGGGCAAAGAACTTACATTTTTACCCCATATATATTTAAATTATTTATCAGTATCTTTTGAAACACGAATCACGCAAAAATTACAATCAGAAATTACGAGAAAGAAGTTTAAAAAAAATTCACCGTCCCTCTGATTTTTTCCGTTCATCTCTGTTGAAATAAAAATTGATGAACGGAAATTAGCCCCATTTAAAATAAAAAATTGAGTTTAAAGCCGAGCTCATGGCAACAACAAAAAATACCCGCTGACCACAGCGAACTGCCAAAAAAAAATGAAACTCCCGCATTACCCATACGCCCTGTGGTGCAAACAGCCGCCGGAAAGACGAGTGGGAAAACATGTCTGCCCGCAATCGGTGCCCTGATAGTTTCACGCACGAAAAAGTGAAAACAATTGAAGTCGGCCCAATAGGAAAAAAAAAATTATGAATCAGCCGACTGGCTGGCTAGTTGGCTGGCCCAATACAAAATGCGTTTTATTTGTTTGCTCGCATAAATAATCAAAAAAAAAAAAAAAGAAAAAACAAGAAGCTGCCGACAAACTGACAAACCGGCAGACAGCCAGACAGACAGCTTGGCAAACAAACGAACCGGAATTTATACGCCCGGGCAGGGCAGTTGTGCTCCGGCCGAGATAAAAACATCGAAATAAAAACCATAGAACTGCCAGACACGAAAATTTAACGATACTTTTATGCATTTTCGATTTATTTGCAAATTTACAAGGCGAGCCAAGCGAGTCGGTCGTTGCCACAATATTCTTTCTATTATTTCTTGATAAATAATAATTCCCCGTACGAAGAGGAAGGCGCACACACACAAATAGTTTGAGAACTGTTGGCAGACAAAAGTAAACGACGAAATTGTTCAATGGGCTGCACACAATGGACACAAATTTACACAGCTGCCAAGAAAAAACAGGCAGGAAGAGAGCCTGTGACGTTGTTCGATTTCAATCAAAATTCTTTGGGGGAAACTTTAATTGAATTAAATTTTTTAGCCCAAAACTTTGGCCTTATTAAATTAGTTGGAGCCCCAGGCAGCGCAGCATTCTCGCCAGGTACAAATACTTCAAGACATCCAATCAGGCAAGGGCCTCTTGTCCTCTCTACCACTCTTCCCCTCTGTGGTTGGGTTAGGAAACGAACATCGGACTCATTACTTGCAATGCGCAAAAATATGCAAACAATGGGAAGAAAAACCGGAGCTTGTCGAACAGCAACACACAGACAATGGAGAACATCGATGAACCTTTCACCTGCACACGTCTTCGACTGGCTGGCAAACAAAGGCGCTCATCAGCAGAAGAAATGCAAGGCAAATTGAAAATTGGAAAATTCCCTGCCGCTTAGCAAAAGAAATAAGAGAAAATTTGCACTCCAACTCGTTGGAGCTGCCAAAGCCTTGATTTTTCAATTACCAAATTGATCTAACAAACTTTTCTTGTACATAAATAAATTTTCTAAATATCTAAACGTTCCGAATGATGGGCTCGCCGTCGAGCTTCTTCAGATTGGGCAATCGCTTCATGGCCTCGGCCGTGAAAGCCGCCGGATCCATAGACTCCGACAACGGATTGCCCAAGAAGCAAATCTCAGTAAGATTTGGCGGCACCCCCATCCGCCCGAATTCAGCCCAGTCCTTGATCAAATTGTGAGAGGCATAGAAAACCCGCAGCGCCTTCATCGACTCGACCGGCTTGATTTTCTCAATGACATTATAGCTGACCCAGAGTTCCTCGAGGGTATCGGCCAGGCTCTCGATGCCGTTGATGTTCTTCAAATTATTGCGCGATAGGGCGAGGATTTTCAGGTTCTTCATGCTTCCAATTCCGCTGATCTTCTCGATCATGTTCGAGGACAGGCTGAGCTTTGTGCACTCGACCAGCGTGCTCAGGGTGGCGTCCATTTTCTCAATTGGAGGATACTGGAACTGGAGTCCAATGTCGGTGGCTTTGATGGCCTCCTGTTTGGTACGCTCCTCCCATTTGGCCAAAGCGGTCTTGATATCTGTTGGCTTCGACATTTCGCTGCTGTGCTGAATGAAATTCCGATTTTAGCCGACTTTCGTTTCCAAAGGTTTCGAATTTTGAAATCCCAGCTCACTGATGTAAAAGTTGTTGGGGTTAGCCAGCCAGCCCCGTTTTCCTCTGCCAAGTGACAATCATAATTTATTTATTTGCTGTTCTATTTGCTCTCGGCTTGGCAGACAACCAAGCTGTCTGGCACACGGCTGATAGCTTCATTGGCGACCACCGCTCCTTTCCCTCCAGCCAGAGGGGGAGGCATATGGACCTTCGTCTATTGTCTGTGCTGGGTTTGCCCTACTCGCCTTGTTCTATTTGCCAGACCCGGGGGACTTTATTACACATATTCGAGGTGATAATGCCGTCGCACGACAGACAGAACGATGGTATCTTTGGGAATTTAAATTTGTTTTTGAGGTCTACACAAATTATTAAATTTGTCTTTCGAAAATTCCAAGAAAATCAGGAATACTCGAACCATTTTTTGTACACAAAAATACGAAATCAAATTAAAATATTCAGAACCAAATCTATAACCAATTCCATGAAAAGTTTAAGAGTGATTGGGGGTTAAATTTAAGGAGACAAAAGGCTTTTAATAGGCCATTTAAAAAACCACAAAAAATCGAGAGGAAATAGATTTTTTAATAATTTCTTTAAGCCTCTTTTTATGTGTTTAGTGCTAAAGTAATTTTCTTATTTAATATGCAATTTTTTTAAGTTAAAAGAAATTTATTTAAAAAACCAAATAATTATTTAATTAAAGCAAAGTCGCTTTGAATTATTTATCGATATTTATAGTTCCGTTCAAATTCCAAGTCCCCTAAGTTTTTTCTCCCCTTAGTTGGCTGTGCGTTTTGAAATGTCAAAAAGACCAAGCCCAAATTTATTTTTCCTCAGTACAATTTACACTTCTGACCGGATAACATCTGAACACTAAAAAAAAAAATAAAAAATCTAAAAAAAAAAATATTAGGTTAAGCATAAAGTGTCTATAATTTGTAAAAAAAAGAAAACCGAAAAAAAGTTTAAAAAGATTGAAAAATCAAAAAAAAAAAAAAAATCCTAAGGATTTTGGCCCAGTTGCGTTATTGTGAATTAAATGGATCATACATATAGAGGAACCTAATGGATTCATCTGGACATAGTTGGCTTGGGATCGGAACGCGTGCAGTCATGCAAGCGGACCTAAGGTTTGAGAAATGGTTTTAATCGGAGACTCTAAGCGGCTTTCGAATACCGGATTGGAAATGTAAGTCGACTTTATTTCGACGGATGTTGGAGTAATTTTCTTTTGGCATTTCAGATAAAAATATACTAAGGCAATAATATTCAAACACTTAAGAGACACTTGCTAGTTTCTCTGTCCGAGCTACAGATACTACTACTAATTGACTAGTCTAATCGATACTGAAATATATTTTGATACTAAAGGGGGTTCCCTTCGGGGGGCTCCCGAAAAAAAACCCCTGGTCTCTTTTCTTTTTTCGGTGGGGCGGGCAAGTCGCATTCGAGCAATTAAACTCGCCGCTGGGCTGTCACCAGATGGGCGGTGAGGCATGGCGATGGCAATGGTGTGTGTGTGCGGCGTGTGGTGCCCCTAGAAGCCGCAACATGTCCTGTCATGCAGCCCAGCGGTAACATGCGGTAAATGTTACAGTTGTTGACAGCCATGTTTGTGCTGTTTAGTTTCAGTTAACAAGCGACAACGGCCAAGAACTGCTGCTCCGGAAAACGCAAGAACCCAGGCAGAGATCGAGTTTTGGTTCAGAGAATTTTAACAACAAAAGCATCGCCTACTCTGCTTGAGTAATTAGTATTGATCTTTTGGTTTTTTTGCAGTTTCCCTGCTTTGCCAATAAATCAATCAACTACTGCAAATGCAATTTCGCCAAGAGTTTGATTTATGCGTATTTCTTTACCCTTCCACTGGCGGTCGAGGGTCGGGCCAACAGGTGATTGCACTCAGAGTTATGTGGAACATATCAATAGAATGATTAATGAATTCAATCAGCGCAAATGCAAAAGGAGAAGATGAATGTCCTTCAGGTTTTCTGTTCTTTAAGTTTGATCTTGAAAAGCGAAAGCAGAAAGGAACGACAAAGAACCGTAAAGATTGCGCTAAATTCTAACTAATCTTTTTTAAATTTATTGGTTTAAATATTTCGCACAATTTTAATGACACACATGAATTAACTCACACTCAAGAATGAAAAAAAATACACACCATGACTTGCACTTTGCGATAGCAAACAACTGCCGTCAGCCCCGATCTGCCGCTCTTATATACTTTTCCGGGGTCCAGCGCTCGAAGCTTTTTTGATCTTTCAGTTGAGAGGAAAGCTTTTTACTGAGAGTGAG
>JBAMCP010002344.1:0-13107 GCA_037075105.1 Lissocephala sabroskyi | reverse complement strand
CCCAAACAAAGTCCGAAATGATCTTTAAGTCTTTCATAACCAAATCCTAATCTCTCCTAGAGACTCCTGAAACACCCAACGCTTATCGTAATGGAACTTTTAAATGCGTTTGGCCGTTTCGCGATTTATTTTAAAGACTAATGTGAGAACCTTATAAATCTATATTCTTATCTTTCCTAAACCAAGTGTTAAATGATCTTTAAGTCTTTCATTACCCATCCAATTGTTTACTGGGAATCTTCAGATCTTAGAATCCCCTAACTTATCCCGAAACACCCACCGCTTTTCATAGTAGAACTTTTAGGAGGTGGTTGAGGGGTTTTAGAGATTTATTTAGAAGACTATCGTGAGGACCTTGAAATATATTGTACATATAAATCTATATTCCTATCGTTCCGTTCGTTCCTAAACAAAATCCGAAATGGTCTTTATGTCTTTCATAATCCATCTAATTGTTCATTGGAAATCTTCAGATCCCAAACACCCACATCTTATCGTAGTACAACTTTTAAGAGCGCTAGGTCGTTAAGGGTTTTTCGAGATATATTTTTAAGACTCCCCTGAGTAGCCCCGAAAAATATAAATCCAAATTCTTATCGTTCGGTTCGTGAGGTGAAAACCAACGGAATTTTCAAAGCTGTCGACTTGACCGCAACTTGAAGTTGAACTTAAAAAAAACTTTGATTGTCACCGTTGTTGTTGGTGGTTGTTGTTGTTGGTGGTTGTTGTTGTTGGTGGTTTACCTACTTATTGTTGAGTTGCCCACTCAACTATTGAGTAATCTGGCTAACTGTAAGCTGGGCTTAATGAAAAATCAGTCAACGAGCTTCTGTCGACTTAAAAAAACAAAAATAAATCCAAGGGGCTGCCTACTTAAATGGCGGAGTGTGGGTATTCAATTGATTGAGGCAACGAGTGTGCGTGTGTGTGTGTGTGTGCGGGTGGCGACAGGCGGGAGTCTCGACCAGAAACTCATTAAATCGCAGCTCACATAATTTGTACGCGCATTCGTTTTTGTTTCTGTAGATTTTGAGTGGCATTAAAATCGACACGAGCGAAACTGCCGACGGTCGCGAGTGCAAAGAAAAATTCCAAAAGACGTTAATAAATTTTTATAAATTATTAACAATTTAAAATGGCTAAATCGTTAATAAATTTCAAGCCGTTTAACCAGTGAAATGTGAATAAGAAATCCAACAAAATAGAAAGAAACCACCAACAAACTTTTCAACCACTCAAGCCGCCTCCACCGCCTCTCATCATGCAGCTGCGCGCCAGCCTCTTGTGGCTCCTCACAGCCCACATGCTCCTCTCCTCCGTCCAAGCCGACTTTTGGGACAAACAAGCCGGCCTCTTTCGCCTGAGCGTGGGGCCAAGTGGGACAACTCAAACCCGCCAAGTGCCCAGGAACACAAACGTGGCCCTGGAATGTCCACGAGCCTTGGCCCGCTGGTACTTCCATGACGCCCTGTTGGCCAGCGGCAGTGTCCTCCGCCTCAGTTCACCGCAGCGGGGGAACTATGCCTGCAGCTTTAGGAGCCCCGAGGGGCAGCCAGCCTGGACCAACATCACGCTGGAGTGGCCGCTGCCCATGGAAGATGACATTGCCGACTTTGGCAAGATCGAAAGCAGCTCGGAGCTGCAGCTGCGCCTGGGCAACAGCCAAGAGGACTCCTCCGATCCGGGTCTGTACTTCCGCCCGCTCAACAAGAGCGTCGAATCGGCCCCGCGCCTGAAGAGCGGCTTGCCCACGCGCCTGGACCGACTGGTGGGTGGCTTGATGATTCTCAGCTGCCAGCCGCTGGGCCTGGCCGGCCAAATGCCCAACATCAGTTGGCGGCACAACGACAGCCCCCTGGCCGGCTCGGGCCGCCTGAGGCTCAAGAAATGGTCGCTGACCCTCACGGAATTAACAACCCAGGACAGAGGATCCTATACCTGTCGATTGTGCAACCCCCAGGGCTGCTCCAGCCACTCCACCTGGCTGGAGGTGGCGGCCCGGAACAGCTCGAAGCCGCAGATACGCGAGGGATCGCCCGGCAACCAGAGCGTGGCCATTGGCAGCAATGCCCAGTTGAAGTGTCTGGTGGAGCAGTCGCTGCTGGAGCCGCACATCGTTTGGCTGCGCTACCGGGGGGAAAGTCCCGGGCGGACTGAGGCTGAAAGACGCCTGGTGGTCGAGGGCTTGAAAGAGGCCCAATCGCTGGGCTTTGAACGCCTGGTGACCAATGAGGATGAACCGCAGTCCTTGTGGCTGGGCGATGTGCAAATGGAGGACGCCGGTTGGTATGCCTGCCTGGCGGCCAATAGCCAAGGGCAAACTTTGGCCAGTGGCTACCTGGAGGTCACCCAGCTCACCACCACCACCAGCTCTACAACAGAAAGCACAACGAGCACTACAAGCACCTCGACTACCCCAGCCGAGCGTGAAATGGACTCGGATGTGGAGACGGAGGACAGCCCCTCGGAGGTGGACAGCCCGCCGCGCTTCAAGAAACCCGAGAGCCTCCACCGCCACCAGCACTTCCCCTCGGGCAGCACTTTGCATTTGGCCTGCGCCGTCTTTGGCACGCCCACGCCGAACATCACCTGGACCCGGAATGGCCAGGAGGTGGTGCGCCAACTGGGCGATGCCAGGCTGAAGAAATGGTCCCTCCACATGGCCGACTTGACCACCACCGACTCGGGCACTTATACCTGCTCCATGTGCAATTACCTCGGCTGCATCAGCTTCAACTTCACGGTGAAGGTCGAGGACCGCATACGCCATCGTCCCATAATCAGCGATCGCTATCCCCACAACCAGACGGTCCTGGTGAATACGACGGCCACTTTCAACTGCCTGGTGATGTCGGACACGGAGCCCGCCATCCGCTGGATCCGCGTGGTCCAGGCCAATCGCTCAGTGCCCCACACCGACCAGCTGGGCGCGGCGCCGGTGGAGTACGTGAACCTCACCCAGTCCATCAACGAGGACATGCCCAACATCCTGAAGCTCACCAACGTCAGCCACGCCCAGGAGGGCTGGTACACCTGCGTGGCCTACAACGGGATGGGCAAGAGCATGGCCAGCGCCTATTTGCGGGTGGTGGACCGCCTGCCCCAGCATGAGATCTACGCGCTGCTGCGCTCGCATCCTTTGGGCATCACAGTGGCCTCGGTGGTGGTGGTGGCCTTGTTCCTGCTGGGCAGCATCTTCATTGGCTACATGATGCGGCGCATGCGGCGGGAGAAGCTGCTGAAGCATCGCATCGAAACAGTGCACCAGTGGACCAAGAAGGTGATCATCTACCGGCCGCCCAGCGTGGAGGGCAACTCCTGCGGGATTGGCGATCTTCAGATTCCCGTGATCAAGATTGAAAAGCAAAGGACCACGTTTTCCACCACCGGCGGGGGAAGCTCGGATCCGGCCCAGGCCTTCAATGAGTATGAGTTTCCCTTGGACTCGAATTGGGAGATCCCCAGGCAGCAGCTGGTCTTGGGCTCGATTCTGGGCGAGGGAGCCTTCGGGCGGGTGGTGATGGCCGAGGCTGAGGGCCTGCCACGCAGCCCGGCCGGCACCATAGTCGCCGTGAAGATGGTGAAAGAGGAGCACACGGACGCGGACATGGCCAGCCTGGTGAGGGAAATGGAGGTGATGAAAATGATTGGCAAGCATATCAACATCATCAACTTGATTGGCTGCTGCACCCAAGCGGGTCCGCTGTGGGTGATCGTTGAATTCGCGCCCTATGGCAACCTCAAGGACTTCCTCAAACAAAACCGGCCGGGGGCGCCTCAAAAGCGCAGCGAAAGCGACGGCTACCTGGACGATAAGTCCATGCTAATGCAGCCCCAGAAACTCGGCGAAAAGGAGCTCACCATGTTCGCCTACCAAATCGCCCGGGGGATGGAGTACCTGGCCTCGCGCAGGGTAAGTCGGACGGACGACTCCTTGAACGATTGATTGAGTTTCCTTTTGCAGTGCATTCATCGCGATCTGGCGGCCAGAAATGTCCTGGTCAGCGACGGCTATGTTATGAAAATCGCAGACTTCGGTCTGGCCAGGGACATCCAGGACACCGAGTACTACCGCAAAAGCACTAATGGCCGCCTGCCCATCAAATGGATGGCCCCCGAGTCGCTCCAGGAGAAGTTCTACGACTCCCAGAGCGACGTCTGGAGCTACGGCGTCCTGCTCTGGGAAATCATGACCTACGGCGAGCAGCCCTATCCCCACATCATGTCGGCCGAGGAACTCTACAGCTACCTGATCACCGGCCAGCGCATGGACAAGCCCGCGCGCTGCTCCCTCAACATTTACATTGTGATGCGGCAGTGCTGGCATTTCGATGCCTCGGCTCGGCCCACGTTCGCCGAGCTGGTGGAGAGTCTGGATGGCATTTTGCAGCAGGCCAGCAGTAATCCCAATGATGCTTATTTGGATGTGTCCATGCCGATGCTGGAGACGCCGCCCTCGTCCAGCGACGAGGCTGATGACGACGACAACGAACATTCTGATCCTGAGACATTCCGAGAAACTCAGCCTTTGAGATACCAATATACCTATAAGTTTAATTAAGTCAGAGAGAGCGCTTGGTTCCGTTTTAATACTCATCATTCCCACACTTGACCCATTGATATTATTTACTTGATAACTTTACTTTTTTGTATAGAATCTACCAAAGAAGATCTTAGTGAGGCAGAAGCATTTGGTGGATGCTTTGCAGACGACGCGCCCCTCGCTGAGTCCCGACGACGTCGTCAAATACCACAGAACGTGAGTACTAGATCAGCTTTATATATAGTTTATATATGATCTTTGGTTTTCCAGTTATGCCCGCTTTACGAATAAGGAGAAGAGCTCTAGAGATTTTGTGGCCAAGAGGGCCACTTTGGCCTAAACGACAAGCAGTGAAAAGACTTAAATTTAAATTAAGAAAATGGCGAGATCAGCGTACAATATCTTTTTCACCTAATCACAGTGACTTTATCACCGTGATTTGATGTTCGCTGATCTCCCATTCGAAAACCGTAAATTGGCTTGTAAATTTTTAATATTTTTTTGTTAAAACAAAAAAGCTTTTTATATTTGATTTGCGTTTTCTTGGGCTTATCGGCGGGTTCCCTTGGGGCTTTATCAGCGGTCTGCTGGGTCGGTGGCTGATCTGCTCGGATCAGTCGGCATGTTGATCTCAACTTGGTTGCTTTGTCTGTCGGTTGGCCTGGCTGCCGGCCTCTCGCTGCCCCTCAGGGACTGGCGCAGTCGCCAGAGCTTCCTCTTCGATTTGCTGCTGCAGGTGGAGAAGCCGCTGCTCCAGCCGCAGCTCCTGGAACTGGCCGAGCAGCCCTGCACCGAGCCCGAGGAATACCAGGAGGTAGGCCATAAAAGAAAACTTGATAAAATCTAAGGCTTCCATTCCCTCCAGGGCTCCTGGGAGCTGGTGAGAGATTATGTGTGGCAGATCCTGGAAAGAAAACTGCCCGGGCCTTTTACGGTCTATGGCAGGGGGGATGACAACCTGCCCGAACATCTGCTGGCCGCCTATCGGTTCCTGGCCTTGCCCCAGGACTGGTCGGGCTTCCAGCGCAATGCGGCCACTGCCCGGGCCCACCTGAATCCTGTGCTGTTCACCAACGCTTTGCAGTTGGCGCTGGCCGGGCGGGAAGATGCCAGAAACCTCAGCCTGCCCGCCGTCTACGAGATCCTGCCGAATCTGTACTACCACCACGAGGTTATCCAGGCTGCCAGGCAAGTCCACTGGCAGGATTTGTCGCTGCGTCCGCCGCTCAAGCTGGAGTCCCGCTGGCATCGCCTGGCCATGCGGCTAATCAAACCCAAAGCCTCGCAGCCGCGTGAATGGAACGAGGAGCTGATGAGTCGCCTGGTGGAGCCTTTGCCAGGCGAGGCGGTGGTCATTCCTGTCGACTTGGAGCGTCCGGCAGAGCTTGGTTTCGATGTCGGCCTGAACAGTTACTGGAACAGCCTGATCAATGGCCAAATGGTGCTGGCTGCGGCTAAGGAAAAAGAGCAGACCGCGCTGGCCAGGACGAAAAGAACGCTTACCAGCAAGGAACAGCTGGACAGCCTGGCAGCCTCGATCATAATAGACGGCGACCGGTTGATGGGACTTCGCGGTCCAGACGACGAGCAGGCCTTGCGCTACGAGCTGGCCAAGCAGCGCCTGGAGCCCGCCAGGCCGAAAAGGGCGGTGGCCAGGACAACAGCAGAGCCTTTCCTGCTTCCCCGCCTGCTGGAGTTGGCCGCCCGCCTGCAGCTGGAAGACTACGCCAACGGCAAAACGCCTTCATTGGAAGCCACAGCCGATCAGCTCATCCATGAGGCAGTCCAGCGGCTGGAGAGGGAAATAAAAGAAAATCGGCCCCTCCAGGGACTGCGAGGAAAGGAGGCACTGCAGGTGGTCGGGGAGCTGCTGGAGAGCCGCTACTTTCAGCTGTGCCAGGGGCTTGGTGAGGCCCTGAAAGGCGAGGGCGACCAGGCCAGGATTCTGGGCAGTGGCACGGGTTTCCTAAGGGATGCCAACTACCGAGCTTTGATCATAAAACTGGGCCAACTGCTGGGCAAATACGAAGCAAGCTGGCAGCCAACAGAGGCCAAGAATCCTTCCTTGTTCGTGGAAAGCCTGCAGGTGAGTCCCTTGGCCACCTTCGAGGAACTGGTGGACACGGATCTCATCAATGTGATGGACCAGCTGCTGCTGCATGGACAGGCCAACAACTTGAAGCAAGTGCGCCGCCGCCTGGTGGCTCGCCAGCGGCTCCTCAACCACAAACCCTTCAGCCTCCAATACGAAGTGAAAGCGGAGAAAGCAGGCTCAGTTTTAGTGCGAAACTTTCTCGAAGCGGAGAAGTCCACTCTGAGGCCTGTGCTGCTGGATTGCTTTGTCTGGGAAGAACTGAGCGAGGGGCTGAATGTCCTTAACCGCAGTTCAGGACAGTTTGAATGGACGAGTCCGGAGGCACCCACGCTGATTGACTTATACGAGGCCGAGGGGCCCCGAAAAGCCAACAACCTGCGACTGTTCAGTTGGCCACATCGCCTGGTGCTGCCCCAGGGATCCAAGGCAGGCAGTCCTTACCGATTGTGGGTCCTTTTATCGCCCTGGACACACAGGGAGGGGGACGGGGCCGTGGACTTAACTGATTGTGGATTCGATGGGGAGGGCCAGTCGGGTTTCTTTAAGGATGTGATAATCGGGCATCAAACTATTTAGGCATTTGAATATGCAAACTACTGACAAATTAAGTCTACCCCCAGCCACGCCCACATATGCAGGGCGTATAATAAACTCCCCACACAATGGCCAAATGATATCGACAAACACACACGCAGGGGGGCCACACAATTGTCATTTGCGAAGGAAGAGGACACAGAACTTGAAAACGAAACGGTTTATTATGCGGCAGCAACAACAAAATCGGCATAATAGTAAAATTAAATGTGTCTATTATGTGAGAAATACAATGAACACATAAAACCACACAGAAGCCGCCGCCACCCGCCACCCGCCTGCCAGTTTGCCGGCAGGACACTTGCACAATCAGAGCACAATCAGACGGGCAAGGAGGCGGCAGGCAGGCAAAACATTTGGCAGACAAGAAGCGTTTAAGGAAGGATGTTCCATAGACAAGAAGGACCTGTCGGTGTGGGGCTCACGGGATGGATGGATGGCTGGCACGCATAAAAACAAATGCACAACATCCACCCGACCAATTCGCACAGGCACACACATTGGGCACACTCAAGTGCCCATCTGCCCACACTCGAAGCGGAAAGTCTCCCACACATCCTAGCATTTAGCATATAACAAAAAAAGAAAACGAAATCAACTCTAAGGCGTTTTGTGTCTTCCACGCCGGATTCTTGTCAACAGCGCACAGGGGGACGAAATCAGAAAAGACGGGATACATTTTATTTAAGATAAAAGGACATAAAACCAAAGCATGGATTGGTGGTTATTTAAGACAAAAATCAATAGCTTTATTATTATATCCTCAAGTTTAAGAACTTATATAAAATCAATCCTGTTTTAAATGATAATGATTTAATGAAAATTTGAATTATTTTCTTCTTTAATATTTTAGCATTTGTTTTTTAGAGAAAAGGTTGAAAAATCGTTTCTTTAATGATAATAAAAACTCAAAATCAACATCAAAATCATTAAAGAGTTTATTAGCAATCACAACATTATCATCATTCTTCTTAGAAGCTCTTTAAATCTTTTCTAGAAAATCATTTAAGTTCTTCGTCTTCAAATTAGAAAGATATTGGATAAAAAACTAGGTTTAAGAATTCTGTACGAGATTACAGGAGATTATACAAATTTTGTTATAATAGAAATCTATCTTAAATTTTCCAAGCTCCAATACTTCAATTTTTTTTACACCTTTAACTTCTCCATATTTATAATAATTTGAGTTACTTTTAATTAAATAAATAAAGAGCTTCAAACTAATTTATTAGAAATCCTTGCCTCCCTACTCTTCACCCCCCAGAAACCTCTTCTTCCTTTGTTCATTCTCATTTTTTCGCCTACCCTGCCCACTGTGCGCGTTCCATGTAAAACAGAAGTCAGCCCGGATTGGTGAGGGAGACACTTGGGCGGGCGTGTTTGTTGCCAGATAAGCGCAATAATATCCACGTCTTTTTGGGCTCTTGCCACTTTTGGGTGGGTTGGGTGGCCGTCGTCCTGGCGGCCACAGAACAGCCCTCTTGGCACTTCCTTTCTAAGAATGCGTAAATTTAAATGTGAATTGTTTTCGTGTTTCAGGTTGCTTCTTTTATTTCTCTTTTTTGACGGTGCAAACGCTTTGCCTAATTGACTTTGTCGCGCGTTTCTTTTGATTTCAATTCACAAAATAGAAACACAAATTGACACGCCCACTGCCACCAGTCGTGGGCAGGCCGCATAGAACTTTTTGCATGGCCAAAGAATAGAGGATAATCAGCAGAGCTTTTCATATATTTTTTTTGATTCCTTCTTCTGTTTGCTTGTCTAATTTGTGTGGTTTTTTCAAAGCCTTCGTCCTCATCGCTTCGACCTTCGTCGGCTGGAGAAGGAAGGCGCAGCGCTTTGCCTACTTTCAGGCCGGCCTATTAATTGGCCATTGTTGGGAGGCGAAGGAAAATCCAGAAAACCCTTTTTCAACGGAAAATCGCTGAGCAGAAAATCTGTTAAATAATGAGTGCACTTTCACTCGGAAAATTTCGAAAGTAAAAAAGTGGTCGCCTTGCAAAAAAAAAAAGCGCAGCGACCTCACAGACCCCGAAAATGAAGTGCTTTTTATACTCTACCGAATGATAAGGTGGAGAGGGAGGGCATTTGAGTTTGTGGCAATAATGTAAAGTTTTTAATTAATTAATTTCACAGGGAGTGCGTTAGTACCTTTAGGTGGAGAAAAGTTATTGATAAAGGGTGAGGTAAGGAATGAAATTGGTTGGGCGTATAAAAAATCAGGGAACTTAAAATTAAGCACAGAGTCTGCGTAAAGATGGACGGCCGGGAATTGATTAATATAGTAAAAGCGAAATTCCTTTCAATTGCGATCAGCACCTCTCCCGCTTTCGAAATGAATTGCCCGACCCTCCTGCAAATCTCTACAGCCTCCACTCTCCCAACCGTTTGTCCTTTAGAGTATCTTACATTTAGTCTACCTGACTGTCCAGTCCTCTGTCTGTTCATCTGTCTATTCGTCTGTGTGTTCGTCTGTCAGTTCGTTTGCCTATCGTCTGTCTTTCTTCCTTCATCTCGCTTGGCTCTCTGGCCATCTGATCACCTTATCTCCTGAATTTTCCTCTGTCCAGCTGTCAAACTCTCTGTCTCCCCGCAAAAACGTCTGCTTCTATCCTTCAATTCATTAATATTTCCTTTTTGTTAAATTCCTACCTCTGGTCATTTAAGTGCTCAGTTGCCTGTTCGTCTGTCTGTGCCCACTTAGAGTAACTTGGTTCTCTCCGTCTGTCTGTTTGTCTCTCCGTCCCTGTGTATTTCACTTCACACTTCTCCACACTCCAATCTGAGGGCGTTGCAGATCTTAGAATAAAGCTTTAATCTCACCTTAAAGCTCTAAAGTTCAGATCGGTGGTCCCCTGAAGTGAATATAAGAACGGCAGATCGCGGCTGCCGGCAGTTTCTCGGGGTCGAAAAGCGCAAGTCATGATTTGTTGCTGTTAATTCTGGATTTCTTAAAGTGTGTGTAATTTATGGAGTGTGCTAAATTTTAAATAAGATTAACTAATCGAAAAAACGCACGACTTGCGATAAACCAAAAAACAAACACCAGCAACAAGAAATTCAATTTGAAAACTAAGGGACCCTTAGTAGGGGTAACTTAGTAAGGGTAACTACCATCGAATAAGATTCTTAAGAGGTAGAAAACTAGCCGAAAGAAGTCACAGATGAATTAACTGGTAAATGAATTCCCATTTCCACTTCAGAGTATTTCGAGTTCGTTGTTTTGTTGGTTTGGTTTTTTATTTGGATGATTTTTGGCGGCCAGCATTCTCTGGGGTATTGTGTTTCATTTCCGTTTTCATTATTATTTGTGGGCAAGTCGACGATGTCGTCCTCGTCCTTGTCCTTGTCGTCGTCATCGTCTTCGTTTGCGCCTTTGCTTTTTTATCGTCCTTTCTGTTCTGGGAAGAAACAACGTTGGCCGGCTTCCTGCTATCGTGCTAATTTCCGTTCCTTTATCTTGACACAATGGCGGGCATTAAAACGCGGACCCAAAAGGAAGTCAGCCCCCGAAGGAGCATTGCCATGGGGCGGGCGGGGATCCTGGTGGTTGCAAGTGCAATTGGCGCATGACTGGTGCTGACCGACACTTGGCGCTTTCCATTTCCGTTGCGCGCGTTGGACGCGTCCTGGCGGAAGGGGAGCCATATTAGCCGCCATTTTTGTTTTCGCCTTGTCAACACATTGTCAGTTAACGGGCGAAAAGGGAGGAATTTGCATTTTGTTTTCTTGTGCGCTTTCGGCTTTATTGTCCTTTATTTTTTAAATATTGATAAATGCGGCTGTTTGCCTGCCTGGTGGCTTTGGCGGCGGGCGGCCATTAAACGCGATTAACCGTTTGAATTATGTGGCAAAGCCAAATTTTATGGCCCAAAAATGCTAACTTGGCCGACTCCCTGCCACCGCCCACAGCGGCTGTGGACAAACGGCATCATTATTAAAATAAATTTTCCTATGTTCGCTGGATTCAAATTGATAATGCAAAGCGACCATAATTGGGAGAGGGCGGGTCGGGGGCTTTGGCACGAAGAAGGCCCATTTAGGATTTTCTTTTTTTTTTATTTTTGTGTTTCCTTTTTTTTGAGCGGAGGCAAATTTGCCGAGTCGACGGACAAAAACAAAATTTGTGCCGCTTGAATTTCAATTGCAACCGCGAAAATGATTGCCAATTGTTTGTGCCACCAACAAGAGCCACACGCTGCCGCCGGGTGGTGCGGCCCGGCTCGACTGTCCTGGTAATGCAATTTTAGGCTAAACAGTCGCCCAAACAATTTCAAATGAATTGCATCAATTGCCGTGCATTGTTAGGACCTTCGTGCCGCCAGCCCTGCGTGGCTCTCAAATGCCAAGTCCTCGTGAATTGGCTGGGCGTGGCTGGACCTCAGTTTGGGCTACTCGACCGACTGCCTCCCTGTTTTTTTTTTATGCATCAAAAACAGCGCGTTGGGTGGTTGATTGTCCTCGGCCAGCAGTGCGGGGTTGGCGGGGAGTGGTAATAAAATAATTGCAGCGCACGTGTCAAAAATATTCAAAAGGATTAAGGACGCGCCGAGGGCCGTGGACGGTTGCACGCATTTCTGATTGCATAAATTGTCCTGGAATGCGACCGACAACAGAAGCCGTTATTACTGTGGTGGGTGAGGGGGCGTGGGGTGGGAGGATAGCGGGGGTGGCTATGCGTCAGAGGCTAAACAAAACGCCTTCTTTTCTTTGGCTTTTCTCTTCGGGGTCCCTGGGAATTTTGTTTTGATTTGCAACAAATTTGCTCGCTCTACGCGAAGGCGGGGGAGGCGTGTGCGTGTGCGTTCAGCGTTTTATTGCTTGGCCTCGGGCTGCCCGAAACCCCCCCCCCCCTCACACTGTTGTCCTTTGACTGACGTTTTGTTTACTTGGCTGCCAAATAAAAAGCTGACGGCAAGTGAGCCTTCGCCTTCCATTGCATACTTTTCTGCGCCGCCTGGCTAGCCACACAAATTCTAATGGAAGGTGGGGAGAGGGGCGGGGTGTGGTTGTGCGGTGGGTGTGCGTGTTGGAGGTGTGGTCGGTCGGTCGCTCATTTGACGCCTCATTAGTTAAATGCAAAATTTCGCAATTTATTGCAAACGTTGCAGGAAAAATGTCCGCTGCATTGGCCGCAAAATCAATTTACGTGGCTAAAAAAAAATTCAAATGTGGCAGGCAATTGCAGGCACAGCAGGGCGGTGACTGCGGTGATTAAGTCACAGTGACTTGATTAAGAAATCTGTGGGAAGTTTGCTTTGCTCCTTCTCTATGTTACATACTTTTGCACAAACACATTAAACCTTTGAACTTTAGGTAAAGGGTATAATAATAATCCACATTTGAGACAAAGGACTGAATTACAGAATTTATTTATTTTTTTTTTAGTTTTTTTTTGATACGCCCGATTTCTTATGATGCTGACAATGAACTTTGATTGGCAAACCGCAGTTTGATTCATGGGCTGAGGGTTATTATTAAAAAATCAGCGGGCTCATAATATTCGAAAATAACTGGCCTTCAGTGCAAATAAAAATGTACTTTCAACACCTTGATGACTTTTTGGACGTCAATCAAATCTTTTGGGGTCCTCATGTTTGATCCTTTGGCATCGAACCTGAAAACCTTTTTGTTTGCGAATGTGGGAAAAAATAAATTATTAGAAGGAATATTTGAAAAATTCGATCGGCTATACTTACAATTTTCTAAGTGCCTTTTTAGTAGGAGCTTGGGTGAGGAAACATATAAGAAGAGTAATTCCCAGAGACATTTTAAGGACATCAGAAATCCAATATAAAATGGTATATTCGTCACCACCAAGATATCCAATGATCTCAATCGACCAAGTACCGCCCATTGCAATAAAATTTCG
>JBAMCP010002343.1:0-13135 GCA_037075105.1 Lissocephala sabroskyi | reverse complement strand
CCCCCCCCCACCCCCCCCCCCCCCCCCCCCCCCCCCCCCCCCCCCCCCCCCCCCCCCCCCCCCCCCCCCCCCCCCCGCAATTAATATACTAAAACAGACTTACCCGTGAGTCACGTCCGTCCGCTGCCGGAAGCCCCCAGGTAGATACACTGCTTGCATTTCGATAGGCATTTCTATCGGTTTTATCGGGCTCTTCTTCCCCTCCTCCTCCTGCCGCTTTATCGGCGTTGTTTTTGTTGTTTCAATGCTCGAGTGCAATTGACAGTCGTCGCGTCTCCAGGCCCTTCCAAAAGTGCAGCTGCCTGTCCTTGAGATCGAAACAATCCCAGGCACAGTGGGCCCGCATCTGTCGAAAATGGGAAACAGATTATTTCAGGTTTTGCTTTAATTTCCTTTCACGGCCTTAAAAGGAAAAGGGAAATGATTAAAAAGCTTAATTAGGCTGGCTTAGAATTTTGAGCAGGGAATTTAATTCTCAGCCATAATAATTAAAGTCTTTAAAAGGAAGTCCAAAAAATTCGAGCTATAAATCCTTAACTCCGTCTGATTTATAGATCCATTGGATTTTTACTCCTAAGACACTTCAAACTTCAGGGAATCTTGTCTTATTTATATTATAATTAATATCCAATAATTTCCCTTTTTTCGGAAGAGTCTTTTTGGGATTCCATTATTCCAAATCTGAGAGATCTGAGATCCATTGGAATATTATTCCTAAGACACTTCAAACTTCAGGGAATCTTGTCTAATTTATTTTATAATGAATTTCCCAAGGTTTACCTTTTCCGGAAGAGTCTTTTTGGGGTTCCTGAGAAATTTTCATCCAATCGAATCCACTGGATCTGAAAATAAAGCTAATGAATTTCTTTATAAAAATTCCCATTTGCTGATCGACGTAATTCGAAACTGCGCCCCACAAAATTGAATGTGACTCACCTGCCACCCCTAAAAAGTTCCGGGAATCGCCACAAATTCGATTGACAAATCAAAAAAACCAAATCGAATTTCTCACCGATTCTCGCAGCGTTGGTTCCACTGTGCCCGGCCACCGCCCTCCCGCCGGCGCTGCCAGCAGGCGTTCAGATCGAGGGTGTGAGTTTCGAGTGCCTGTCCGTGTGTGTTTGTGTGTGTGTGTGACTTTTGCATATGCCCCTTTTCTTTTCTTCGATTTCTTTGTTCGAAGCCAAAACTCCCCCATCCTCCCACGCGGGGACAGCGACGGCGACGGCGACGGCTGCGCTTTGTTGAGTCACAAGTCGGGAGTTATTGTCATCGTTGTTTTTGTTGTGGGCTAAGCCGGCGCGGCCCTCGGTTTGCATTTCCCTTTTCGCAACTCTTTCGTGCCCTTTGCAATGGCACTTCTCACTTTCCACACACACACACGCGGTAGTTTCTGGGAGGGGGGGAGGGGCGGACGGACGCCGGTGATTGCGACACCCGCTGTCGTTACGACTGCGCTTGATTCATGTGACATTTCCTGCAGTCCGCCGTCCTCTGCCCGCGTCGCCGTGGCCGCACTTCAATTTGGCTGTTTATCAATGGACTTCTTTGCCTTTGCCAGCGGGCGGGGGCGGTTGGACGGCGGCTGCTGCTCGGCACAGCCACTTATCTGGTTGGGCGCTGGCGTCTTTCACTTCCTTGTTGTGTGGATGCAGCCGAAAGTCGAGTGATTACCGATAAATAAAATGAAAAACGCGCAAGTTCAATGGACGCTGCATCCGCTGATAAAGGCAAACGAAGAAGAAGAGTCAGCTTAATCAGAGCTGCCAACTCCCTGCAGTTGGTGGGACAAAAATGAAGAGCGAAAAGGATTGTCGCTTTGATAAGAGTTGCCAGCCCACCCACTGCCAGGGGGGCGTTCATATTTGCAGCTTGTCCATTTCCCCTAACAGGTCTGGCTGGTCGAACGTGTCTGACTGTTCAGAGTTCAGAGTTGTCGCAATGAAATCGATAAGTCGATAAAAGGAGCAGGCAGGTCATCGATCGCTCGCGCTGTGTATTCTCTTCGGAGATTTGCTTGAGGCGATAAATCGGTGTGGCTATTTGGGGGGCGGGTTCCTGACCAGACAGCCATGCAATTTATGCTGCTATGCTTTGCGGTTACGGCTTCGTGCATTGTTATTATATTTTTTGCCCCCACCTTCTGCTCTTGTATGCCGTTTGCTAAAAATGTGAGAGGGGCAAAAAATATGAATGTCGACAGCGGCTTGACTTTCCCGTGAGCAAGGTTCACCTCCCCTCTCTGTCTCTCTCTCGCTCTTTCTTGGAGTGTAATTGGTGCATAAATCATTTCTTAGCTGCGAGGCAACAACAAAAACAATAAATGATTTGAACCGTTTTGTCTCGACAGCTTTGCGCTGTGAGCTGCAGCCTTGTTGCCCCAACAAACGTCAGTTTAATTGACCCCGCTGTCCCCCTGTCCGCTGAGAAACTTGCAGCGCTGCATTTAATCCGCTGAGATTGAAAAAAGAAATAAAACCGAACGAAAGAAAGACAAAGAAAAAAAAAACCGAAAACCGTTTTTGTCTCGGGCTTTCATCATTGATTTCTCTACATTTTGAAATTATTTCATATCGGTTTTCGCCAAAACTGTAAATGTGCAGTGATCGACGGCCAGCCCCCCTCCCCCACGACAGACAACCTGGCTGTGCTGCTCTCACAATATAAATTATTTCGATTTCGATTTAATTCGATAATTATTTATCACCTCGGGATTGGCTATTTTTTCTGGCAGGTCTGGCAGCACTTGCGCTGTCTTTCTGCCGGCGTCGCAGCTGCTTTTGCTTGTTGATTCCCTTTTGTGTGTGTGTATTTGCATTACAACGGCGACGTTGGCGACTAAGCGATTCTAACGGTTCCCATCGCACACTCCACTTCGATCTTCTTTTTTTATTTTCCTACGTGTTTGTGTGTCTTGTTGTCATCTTGTCTCCCTACTTTTTCGTTATTTTTTTTAACTGTGCGACTTTTACTTTTCAAGCGTTCGCCGACCGGGTTTTTTGTATGTGTCGGTGGCTCCGCCGCGTACGTGTGTGTGTGTGTGTGCGGTGCTTTTAAAAACTGTTTTCGGGTGCCGTAATAATTGATTATTGCACTTGTTTTTTGTTCGCATCGACGTTTGCCGCTTTCTAAAAAGAAAATTGAAAAGACGGCGCGCGAAAGAGACAACAGGGGAAGCGGAGGCTGTGAATTAATTTATAAATCAAATTCAAATCTAAACCAAAAATGAAATGGCAACACTGACAGCTGGATTACAGGGTGATTCAGGCAGCTTCTCCAGTCTTCTTCGCTTTTTTGTTGGTCTTGATTTTCGCATTCTTCATGACCATAAAAATGTTAAGAAGCAACGCTTGGGTGAGCGCACGCCAACTCCCAAGAAAAGGAGCTGGACAGCCAGAAAGCAGAATCGTAAAAAACCCAGAGAGACGTGGGCACGGCCACTAATGTTTATGTCTGTCTTAAAAGCCTGCCCAGTCGGACAGACCGGCTTTCATATCTCCAACCTCTCTCTCTCTCCTCATCGAGCTCTCTTTATTTTTAGAAACGCTCTATGAATGTGATAGCCCGGTTTCGTTTTGTTCTCGATCTTCCTTGGCCTACCGGCTGCGCTGCTCGGCCGAGCTGACAACTGACTGGCTGCTGTTGATGAGGAGGCTTCCATGTTGCTCCATTTGTTGTTCAATACCGTAAAATATACCGTAGGCTGCAGCATATTTTCTACGCCGTTGTTGTTGTTGTTGTGGATTCTCTATAAAATTACAACACGCCGCTAACTGGTGTTGATCGCCAACCCAAAGACTGCTTAAGTCTAATTGGCCGCTTCTCTCTCTTTCTCTCCTTCCAGTTTTGTGCATTTGCATAGAAATCGAGCATTTCCCTTTGGCCCTTTTTTGGAAGAGCTTTTTCTTTTTAATGGTTTCCTTATCAGATTTGTAATATTTGTTTTGTTTCTCGACTAATTAAGAACCAATTGCGGGTCACGGTGGCTGCTCTTGAGATGGCAACTCTGGCAAGACTGCTCTCCGTCAAGGGCTGCAAACTCACGCCAGGGACGGGGGCAGGGCGGATGCGCTGACCGCAAAGCAACGCAGCTGCCGCCGCTGCACTTCTGGGGCTTCAACAAAAATTCTTCCAGGAGTGCAAGTGTGTGTTTTGCGTTTGCATTTATTAGTTCACCGTTATCATTAACAAGATACACACGCAGCTGCGGCGCGTGTGATAAACCATTGAAAAATCAGAGGAAGCTCCAGAGGAAAAAAAAGAGATCAAAAGGCAAAAAACACGCACAACTCCGCTTGGCAACTGTGATTCTTCTGCCCCCGTGCGTGTGTGCGTGTGTGGTGAAAGGTGCGCGATAAAGTTTCATATTTTACATTTTTGTAATTTGCTAAAAGCACTCACACTCCACACACACACACGAGTGCCCATTTGCCCGCCAGGGGGTGGGGGCAATTTCATTTAATTAGATTGCGTTTAATAATGCCACCGCCCAATAATAACCGGGAAGACGGACACACACCAAGAACTGTAACACGAGCAATCAGGCCGGCCGCCGGGGCTCTTGATATTGTAAATTAATTGAATTGTGATCTCACCGACTCCGCAACTCCGCAGGCTGCTCACAATGCTCCAGGGGTGGTGACGAATTTCAAGAGGCTGTCTATAAAAATGTCTCGGCAAATAAGAAATCAATTTAAGTTATAAAAAGAGGAATATACACCACTGCCCAACTCCGCAACTGCGCAAACTGCTCTGCTCTTTGACTGCTCAGAAAAGGAATCGAATCTCAGGAGTTTCTCTGAAAATTTCTCCGAAAATAAGAATTAAATCTTTGTTATTAAAAAAAGAAATATACACGCCACACTGCCCAACTCCGCAAGTCCGCAAACTGCTCTGCCCTCTGAGGGCTGAGTAATGGAGTTAAATTTCAGGAGTTTCTCTAAAAATCTCTCCGCAAATGGCAATACAATTTAAGTTATCAAAAAACAAATACACTCGCCACATTGCCCAACTCCGCAACTCCGCAGGCCTTCAAATTCGCCATGAACTACGAATACCCTTTTTTGCACTCGCTGCAGCCCTGGTGGTTTTTGGTCTTGTGGCTTTTTTACTCTCTTTTGCCATTGAAATTATGACGCGCGTTCCATTGGCTGCTCCACTGCACACACGCACACTTGCTGAGATTCACGGGCATGCTCATCGCCTTTTGCACTCCTCCCCCCGCCCCCTCTTGGGGTTGCCATCATTTGTATTAATTGGCACTGGGGAACGACGATGCAACGGTGCTTTAACTGTTGCCAGGCCTTTCCTCTCTCCCAACTCCGCTTCTGCACTCCGCTGGCTCATCTCCGTAATTGCTCGAGGACGTTTGGGTGTCTGGCTGGAGTCTCTCTCGGTGCAGCACATGGAGCCGCCATGGCAACGGCTTAGCTGACCCTGTCTGTCCGTCTGTCCGGCCGCATGCATAATTAATAATGCTCAGCTGGCAGGGGTCGGGGGGAGGGTGGCGCTCCCTGTGGCATGTAAGTTTGTTCAAATGGCATTTTAAACAACAGCCAGCAATTAATTTTCCCGTGGCTCTTTCCATTTTCATATTTTTCTGCGCTTTGTCTGCTTATCGAATTTCATTCGCCGATTCCCCAAACCAAGTTCAAGTTTTTTGCCGGCCAAGCGAAGCGATCGTTGACTTTGCGCGCGGAGAGTGGGACAAAATTTCATTTTCATTTTTCTTTTCGATTTAAATCTTCCATCTGATTTGGCCCGGCAACGCCCAGACGACGATGACGAATGCTCCTCCTCCTGGCCGGCCTATCACGCAGCTTACGTGTCCTTGCGTCTTGGGCTTGGTTGTGAATGCAAAATGCCTCAGCGAGGCTTTGTTTTTGTGGTTAACCACCCGCAGTTTTTATTTTTAATGCTTTTTGTGGTCGGTTGAGTCACCGCTATCATCATCCTGGTGATTTGCCGGACGTGATTAGCACCGCCAGTCACGTCAGCTGCCCGCCCCCCAGGGCTGGCTTGCCTGGCCGGCCTGCCCCGATAACCGATACTTCGATAGCGGTGAAGAGTTGCCGAGTGCCTCGCAGACAAATGTCCCCGAACCAGACAGCAGCAGACGACGTTTGCTGTCTTCATCTGCGGCTGTCTGGGGGCCGGCCAACGCCCCGGGACGGGCCGTCTGACAGGCCGTCAGGCGGCGGCACACACATAAATCTCGGTGTCCGTCCGGGGCCATCAATCAACCGGCAGGCGCGGGTTTTAAATATGAAAATTGTTGTTGGCCAAACTCCCACTAAAAGTAAAAATTTTCGTTTCGTTTGCAGGATAACCGATTTTTTCAAGAAGCGTAGTGAATCCAATTGAGGATACACACGAAAAACAGCCGCCACCATTGCGCCAAAACCGATAAGCATCAGCAATATGAACGGACAGGGGGGCTGCGAGCTGAATCACACCAACGGTGACATCATCTCACAGAACCAACAGAAGGGCTGGTGGACCATTGGACTGATCAATGGGCAGCATAAGTACATGACTGCCGAGACCTTTGGCTTCAAGTTGAACGCGAATGGCTCCAGTTTGAAGAAGAAGCAGCTCTGGACGCTCGAGCCCTCCAACACCGGTGAAAGTAAGTAAAAGGATCCTAGAGGAATTCTGTCCCCAAGTTCAGCTTTCTCCTTCACCCGCTCCTCTTTCTCTTTGTGTTTGCTTTTCATTTATAAATCCAAAACACTTGACGGGGGGGAGGGGGGTTGCGCCAACAAGTGGCATTACCAACACCCGTTATCTGACTTTCCAAACAATCGCATTGACATTCATAATTTTTGCATATGGCGAAATATCAATAAATTCATGAGTGCCTCGGAGTGGGCGCCTTTATCTCTTTTACTATGACTTTCAAATGCTCTTTAGCTGGCAGTCGGGGAACAGATAAATCCTATAGAATTTCAGGATATGGAGGCTTTCAAGGCTGTCTAAGGATCGAACTATATAAAAGATATAAAGATCAAATGAGGTGGAGAATATAACTTCTCAGAAAAGTCATACAAATTGAAGGTTCCTTTGAACTAAGCTGGGGAATCTAGCGAGAGAGAAATCTATAAGTAGTTTAGGATTAAAGAGGGGAAGGGATTTCAACTAGGAAGTTGGTGGAAAATATCTTTGCCCTTATCGATCTGATCAGAGTGAGAGCAGCAGAGATTAAAATAACAGATCAGAACAGATTATAGTTCCCCAAAGTTATCCGTACTTTTTGAAGAGATTCTTTGGGAAATAATCCCAGAAATATCTTTATATCCTCCAAAGATCAGTAAACTTGGGGGTTCGCATGATGTGTAAAGATAAGTGACTTTATAAATCTTTATATCAATCCGAAACGAATCTCAACCATCGCATTTCTGACCTGCCAGATTATAGAACCCAAAGGTCAGTCACTGGCTAATTTTATGAAGAGATTATGTGAGAAATAGTCCTAGAAATATCTTTAATCTATTCTCAAGCAAGTAAAACTGTTTAAAGACCAGTAAACTTGGGAGTTCTTATAATGTTTCAAGATCAGTGACTTTATATATGTTTATTTCAATCCGAAATGAGTCCGATCCACCGCACTTCTGCCCTTCCAGATTATAGAACCCTATCTATATTCCTAAGACCATCAGTGGCTAAGTTTATGAAGAGATTTCTTGGGAAATAATCCTAGAAATATCTTCAAAACGTTCTCAATCAATCAGAACTGTTTAAAGACCAGTAAACTTCAAAGTTCCCTTGAAGTTTGGAGATCAAAGACTTTATATCAATCCCATAGAAGTTTCCTTTTGAGTTCCTCCAGCCCTCGCACTTCCCTGCCTTTGGCTGCGATTAAGGATCGTTCAAGTCAATTTATTGGTGGGTGGTGGCCAGCGATCTCTGTGGATTTGCTGGCCAACGGCGCCTGTCGTCATTCCGACGCGATGGACTCATTAAAGAGCTCAACAGCTCAAGAGATCATTTGGCCAGGCCACTGTAATCATCTTGAATCGCCAGCGGCACATAAATCACTTGGTCACCTGCCCCCGTCTGTTTGTCGTTCTCCTTTGGCTAATTTGACAGATGTGTTTGTGTTTGTGCCACAATTTTCACTGCATGCAACAGTGAGGCAAAGAGGAGTTGAGGCAATTGCCGTTGTTTTCGGTTGGTAAGAAAACAAAGCGCCTCACGAATTTGGCATCATTTATCAGGCAGTCGGACAGTCGGACGCACGGCCAACGATGCCGAGTGAAATGCTCCGAGTGGCACTTACCGGACTGCCCGGACAGTCGGACAGACGGACAGCCAGGCAACTGGCATTGTTGTTAAATTAAAGCGGATTGGATTGCCATCTCGCGCGCGAGCGGCAGCCGCTCGGCTGTCCCGGCACCGCCTCAATTATTATCAAGGTAACCCGTTCACAACCGACCAGTCCACACACACACACACACACGCACACACAGATACGTGGAGTGGACACTGTAGAGCGTCGTTTGTAATTAATACAAAAATTTCTATGCAGCGGCGGCAGATCCATAAGTGAAGTTGAATGCTCGCTCGGCGAGAGGCTGGAGAGCATCTCGGGTCCCGGACTCGAACCCGGCCGTCCCGATCTCATGGCCTGCAGTGTTGCCACTAAGTATGCGAATTGTAACGGCTCCGACTTGCCGGCTATGCAATTAAAATGGCCCCAGTTTGCCCCAACCACGGGGTGGAGGATTATCCGCACAAACAAGAGCAAAAAAGAGAGACAGAAACGGAAACTTTACAATCAGCTGGACAAACCCAGACAAAGTTATGGTCGGTCGACAAGATAAGAAACCTAGAAAGATAGGGATAAATTAGAGGTAAAGAAACAGGATCAGGGGAAACAAAAGAAAGGGGGGAAAGGGGCCCCCTGAAAGTTGATCTCAGTCAGGATGAGAAGATCAAAGATCGTCGTGGTTTCCAGGAACTTTAGAATCAGCTGGGAAGTGGACAATTTTGAGCAGGGAAATGGCCAACAAAGGGTGATGAGAAATCAAGAAAGATAGGGAGGAATCAAGGAAAACGAAAGAGGATCAGGAGAAGCGAAAGAAAGGGGGAGAAAAAGGCCCTTGTAAGTGATCTACTGGTCCTAAAATACCTTAAAGGTCAGTTGGGAAACGCAGATCTCGATATCAACGATCGTCGTGGTTTTTAAACCCTTAGAAAAGGTTCTCATGCAGTTGGGATACGCAGATTTAGAGATCAAAGATCCTCTTGGTTTCCAGAGCTCTCAGATCTTAAGATCAACGATCGTCGTAATTTCCATGAAGTCTCTCAAAAGGTTCTCGTGCAGTGGGGATACGCAGATCTTGAGATCAAAGGTCGTCTTGGCTTCCAGAGCTCTCAGATCTCGAAATCAAAGATCGTCGTGATGTCCAAAGCTATCAAATCCTAAGAACAAAGGTCGCCTTGGTTCCCAAAGCAGTTGCTGGGAAGATGAAAAGAATACAGCAAAGTAAAGAACTGTGGAGAGATCAGCAAGAAGCTGATCTGAACTCTGATAAGAGGATCGATTGTAAGGCTCCTCAGCAGCTCTTCAAAAACATCCTAATACCTCCCAAAACTTACACTCCTTCGAACTTTTATCTGCTGTCTTTCAAGAGAGATCCAACAATCGTTTCTTACGCCTGCCAAGATCTCAAGATCTCTCTCAAGTGTGGGAGAGTTTCTCACCCCTAAGGAACCCCAAAACTCACCTTCTCTTTCTCCCTTTATTGTCTAAGAGCTGTTCGAGATATAATCTATTTAGATAAGAAGAGAGAAGAGAATCAAGAGAATCGATTAAAAGGTCTCTCAGCAGCACTTCAATAGTCTCTTAAAGTCCCCGAAACCTACACTCCTTCAGAAGCTCTTCGAGCTCTTGTCTTTGGATCCTCTTAAGTCCAACAACTTGTTCCTGCCAAGATCTCAACTTAGAGTGTGGGAGAGTTGATCGTTACTGAGAAATCCTAAAACCCTCCTCCCCTTCAAGTCTTTATCTCTCTGTTAATAACCCCATCTAGTATTTCCAAAACTTTCACTCCTTCACAAGCTCTTTGAACTGTCTATCGGGAGAGATCCAAATATCCAGCAACCGTATGAAAATCTCAAGATATCTCTCTCTCTCCCTCTCTCTCTCCCCCTTTCTCTCTCCCTCTCTCAACTCCCCTCCCTTTATCGTGTGCTAATCTCGGGATCTTCTGCAGGTATTATCTATTTACGATCTCATCTGAACAAGTACCTATCGGTGGACCAATTCGGTAATGTTCTGTGCGAGAGCGAGGAGCGCGACGCTGGCAGCCGTTTCCAGATCAGCATCAGCGAGGACGGCAGCGGCCGTTGGGCCTTGAAGAACGAGTCGCGTACTTATTTCCTGGGTGGGACGCCGGACAAACTCATCTGCACGGCCAAGACGCCAACGGCCAGCGAATTCTGGACAGTGCACTTGGCGGCCAGGCCTCAGGTGAACTTGCGTTCGATTGGGCGCAAGCGGTTCGCCCACTTGTCCGAGTCCCAGGACGAGATCCATGTGGACGCCAACATACCCTGGGGCGAGGATACCCTCTTCACCCTCGAGTTCCGGGCCGAGGAGGGCGGACGCTATGCCCTCCATACGTGCAATAATAAGTGAGTTAATAAATAAATCGTAAAGGATTAAAAAACTCACTTTCCTTACTTTCAGATATTTGAATGCGAATGGAAAACTGCAGGTGGTCTGCAACGAGGACTGCCTGTTCAGTGCCGAGTACCATGGCGGGCATTTGGCTCTGAGGGACCGCCAGGGTCAGTATCTGTCGCCCATTGGCTCGAAGGCTGTGCTAAAGTCGCGCTCGTCGACGGTCACCCGGGACGAGCTGTTCTCGCTGGAGGACTCGCTGCCCCAGGCCTCGTTCATAGCCGGGCTCAATTTGCGCTACGTGTCCGTGAAGCAGGGCGTGGATGTGACGGCCAACCAGGACGAGGTGGGGGAGAACGAGACCTTCCAGTTGGAGTACGATTGGTCGGCCCATCGCTGGGCCTTGAGGACTACTCAGGATCGGTACTGGTGTTTGTCGGCGGGTGGAGGGATTCAGGCCACTGGCAATCGGCGCTGCGCGGATGCTCTTTTCGAGCTGATCTGGCATGGCGATGGCTCGCTGTCGTTCCGGGCCAACAATGGCAAATTCTTGGCCACCAAACGGTCCGGCCATTTGTTTGCCACCTCCGAGTCCATCTAGGAGATCACCAAGTTTTATTTCTACTTGATCAATCGGTGGGTTTTTCTCCAGCTAAAAAAAAGATTTATCTTTAATTTTAATTCTATTTTTTTAGGCCCATTTTGGTGCTGAAATGCGAGCAGGGCTTCGTGGGCTACCGCACGCCCGGCAACTTGAAGTTGGAGTGCAACAAGGCCACCTACGAGACGATCCTGGTGGAGCGCGCCCAGAAGGGCCTCGTCCACTTGAAGGCCCACAGCGGCAAATACTGGCGCATCGAGGGCGACAGCATTTCCGTGGATGCCGACGCGCCCAGCGATGGCTTCTTCCTGGAGCTGCGTGAGCCAACCAGGATCTGCATCAGGCAAGAGGAGTAAACCAAAATCCTTTACAACTTTTCATGGAGTTTTTTCCTTTGTAGGTCGCAGCAGGGCAAATATTTGGGGGCCACGAAGAACGGAGCCTTCAAGTTGCTGGACGACGGCAGCGATTCGGCCACTCAGTGGGAATTCTAGGCTGGCGCAGGATTCGATATATTTTCATTTTTTACTCCCCACAAATCGCATTGAATTTGTTCCCGAATCACGCAATTTTCTCTACCAATCAAGATAAAGAAAAAAAACAAAAAAATAATTATATATATTTATATATAGAAATTTTATACATTTAGAAGGTTTTTTTAGCTTTTTATACGTTTTTTACCACAACCAACAAAAAGAAAAGCCAGTAAAATTTTCTAAGCTTATAAAATAAAAAAAACTTAAACTGAAATGCTAAAAAACACGAAACACAAATATTTTTGTCGCCAGATTCCTTCCAAAACAAAAATCGAGAAACGCGCATAAAAAATAAATTAAAAATCAAGGAGTCCAATTATCAACGGACCTTCCACTTAAAACTAAACTAAAAAAAAAAAATTAAACACTTACATAATTAAATGGCTTAAAAAAAAGGCAACCCAGAGATTCGAGTTAAATGAAAACTAAAAAATGTTGCAGAACACACAGAATATTCCTATAAATTTATTTATATATTTACAGTATACAGAATATATCTATATCTAGATATATCCTTATATATTTATATATATATATAGATTTGTGAAGCAGACATATTCATCTGATATGATCATCCATGGGACACCATTTTTTATGCAATTTTAATTTTAAGCGTAAGGAAAACTATTAAAGGAAAACTAAATCTTAACTTCTTTGTAATTCCTTGAAATTCTTCAATAGTTTTTTTTTAAATTCTTTGATTTTCGTTGGTTTTTTTTTGTTTTTGTAACTTAAAGAAAGGAATTATTTAATAATTTATAATAAAATATAAATATTAATATATATATGTATGTATGAGCCTCACACGCACACACATACACACACCCACACACACACCCACACACACACGCATATTTGTTATTTATTATTTTTTTTATTCGGCCGAGCGTCACTTCATTTTGCACTCAAAACAAAACTCAATTTAGTCGCTAATACTTAAAATTGTATGAAACTACGATATATACAATCTAAAAATATATCTATATATGAAATATATTTATAAAATGCAAAAAGGCTTTTTTTATTACCCACCGCAAAAAAACACAGGTAAGGAATTTGCATTCTGATCGATATAAAGGATCTTCGATTTCCTCATCCCTCCACTCACGGTTTTTCGAGATGGAACTCCGGAACATAAAAAACAAAAAAAGAGAAAAAACAAAATGGGAATTAAAAAAATTTTAAAGCACTTAAAAACAGTTAAACAAAACTTACCTTATTTTATAGCATTGCCGCCATAAATTTTATGGGAAAACTTCAAAGCGCTGTAATTCCTACAATTCAAAAATGGGACACTAAGTTTATGTAGGAAAGTTGCTGGAAATTAAAAAACCTATCGTTTGACACCAAACACGACTATATCCATTTTAA
>JBAMCP010002342.1:0-10583 GCA_037075105.1 Lissocephala sabroskyi | reverse complement strand
GGCTAATCTGCCGTTTATACAATTCATCAGTCCCATCAATCGGACAGTGATTATGACACCAGATCCACGGCCTCGCCGGGGCAGGGCCGTTTAAAGTTCCATTTTGATTACGAGTATAAGAATCTTAAATTGCCGCCCCTCAAATCGCCGGATGCGCAAGAGAATTCACTGGAATTTTGGGCAGGATTTTCCGATTTTCTGCTGTTAGTTGATGGAATTTCCGCCAAGAAATCGGAATGATTTAGTATAAAAAAACAATATTAAAACTGTTGCTCGTTTATGACCAATGACGTCAGGGGGCTTATGTAATTTAATAAGCCCAACCCGTAAATACTCTTTCCGAAAAGCGATTGTTCGGGGTTTTCTATTTGCAGCTCTTAATTGCCAACGATTTGTTCAAGTCCGAAATTAAATATATTAAAAATGTTTGCGAATAAAATGAACCTTTTTTATCTGTAATTGGGTAGAGTATTTGTTTTCTCTGATGGGCTCCATTTGTTTATGTGTAAAAAAAACCTAGAATATTAAATTATAATAAATGTCTTGGGGGTTTGTTGCTGTTCTCACCGCTTTTATTGTTGTTGCTTTTTGTCTAATTAAAGTTTTGACCTGAGAGCAGGGAGCGGGGATTGGGGGCAGCGGGGAGAACGTGACTGGTGTTTTATATTTGCTCGTTAATCGATTGTACCTGTGTGTGTGTGTGTGTGTGTGAGTGTTTGATTCGCCGGATCATCGCTTGTTTGTTTTTTGTAATTGGCTGCATTCTATTTCGTTTTTGTTTTTTATTTTCTTTCCAGAATCGCGATCGGCCCGGCCGGGGGTTCCTATAAAAGCGGAGCTCTTCGGTGCGGGAACAGTTAGTTCTTTGCGGCTTCGCGAGATGAGAGCGTTCATCGTGCTAAGTGTTTGTGTGGCTTTGGCCACGGCCGGCGGTTACGGCGGTTCGGGCGCCAGCTCCTCTGCTTCGGCCTCGGCCAGTGCTGGGGCAGGAGGCGGCCACGGCGGCCATGGAGGCTTTGGCGGCGGTGACTTTGGTGCCGGAGGCCATGGAGGTGCCGGCGGCCACGAACTTGGTGGCATCGGCGGCGGATTTGGCGAGGCTGGCAGTTCGGCAGCCTCATCGGCCGGCGTTTCGGCTGGTGGCATCGGCGGTGGTGGAGGCCATGGCGGCAAGAAAGGCGGCGGATATGGCGGTGGTCATGGTGGCGGCGGCCCTGGTCTAATTGGCGGCGGTGGCCCTGGATTCGGCGGCGGTCTTGGCCATGGCGGCGGCTTCGGTGGTGGACACTCTGGCGGCGGCGGTCATATTGGAGGTGGTGGACCAGGCTTCGGTGGTGGACACTCCGGCGGCGGCGGCGGCTTCGGTGGTGGACACTCTGGCGGCGGCGGCGGTTTCGGTGGTGGACACTCTGGCGGCGGCGGCTTCGGTGGTGGCCACTCTGGCGGCGGCGGCTTCGCTGGTGGACATTCCGGCGGCGGCGGTCATATTGGAGGTGGAGGACCAGGATTCGGAGGTGGTCACGGCCATGGCGGCGGCCCCGGCGGTGGATTCGGTGGTGGACACGCTGGCGGTGGTAGTGTTATCGGCGGCGGAGGTTACACTGGCGGTCTAATCGGCGGTGGTGGCGGAGGCGGACATGGTCATGGCGGCGGTGGATACGGCGGCGGCGGCGGCGGCCATCTTGGTGGCGGTCATCTCGGAGGCGGCGGTGGTCACGGTGGCCACGGTGGTCTCATCGGCGGTGGCGGCTCTGCTGGCAGCTCTGCTTCATCGTCAGCCAATGCTGTGGCAGGAGGCGGCGCAGGAGGCGGACTTGGAGGCATTGGCGGCGGCCATGGAGGCATTGGTGGCGGCCATGGAGGCATTGGTGGCGGCGGAGGCTACGGCGGCAAGCACGGCGGACATGGAGGAGGCGGTGGTGGCTATGGAAGCAAAAGCGTCGCCTCTGCCAGCGCGTCTGCCTCAGCAACCGCAGCTTAGATTATCTAGTTAAGCTTAAATGTCCTGCAATCCTTCGGGGTTTTCTAATACGAAAATTCCAATTCACCTTTTGGGTCTGAACAACTTTTATACTCAAAAATTAAAAGAAAAAAACATTTTCTAAATTTGTTCTTTCTTTTTTTTTATGGGATTTTTTAGAGCACTTGATTTAATCTTGATTTAAGAAATCAGTTTTGAAACTTTTCTCCTAAAATCCAGACACGCCGCTAAGTCCTTGGAAATCAGAGCACTCGCTTCCAACGGGGAAAAATAGCCACAACAGACGAAAGCTAAGAAACTGAGCAAATCAGAAGCAAAATCGGGCAAAAGTTAAGGCCCGACTAAGAATTTCAGGTACCGAATGATTTCCATTGTTCCGAAAAGGCATGCTCGTCCTTTCAGCAATTGGGTGCCTTATCCGTTGGCAGTCAATTTTAGTGTGGCTGTACAGATTAAATACTTTCAATGTTAGAAATCGCCGTACTTTGTTTATTACCAAAGATCTGGCAACTTGGCAAAAGTCTCCAACGATCGAGTGGAGAGGAGCTTAAATGTGTGTACGTGCATTTAGGTATGTATATGGATGCAGGCTAGCGGCTGCCGATCGCCAGTTGTGGATTGATACTATAAATTTTGTAGAATAGACTCTATACTTGCACTTCGTTCTAGCTGGTGAGAGAGCGGAGACGTGAAATGCCTTCGATTTTTCCCTACTAACCAGCATATGAGGTAGATCATAGCCAGGAAGGCCCAAGGATCGATCATATTAGAGAGAAGATTGTCTAAAGTCAAGCTGGCAATGCGTCAAACTGCAAAAATAAGCCATTGATGGTTTATAAGAAATCCATAAATTCTTAGAAAAAGTAGAGTAAACGAAGAACGATAATGTTTCTAAAAGAATAATAGAAATATTATTGGAAAGCATTATATTGAATTTGTTATATTTATTTTATTAACAATTAAAGTCTGAACCCACAAGTGGAATATATAAGCAATTGGCTTCTTTGTCGATGGATTTGGGCCTCTTTCTGTTCACACAGGTTTGATGAGGTGGGAGGTGGGGATTCAAATTAGGGGCAAAGGCAAATTCAAGATTGTATACAATACAAATATCGGAAAATAAAAATGATCTAGTTCTGTTTTATTATTGTTATAATTGTATTATATATATTTACAAAGCATAAAATTATATATTGGTGGGATTAATTGAATTTATGTGATCGCTTATTCTTTACTCTTTCCTTTACTGATTCGGGAAGAACTATGATTTCTAAATTGGAATTTTCAGAGGTGAATATTCAAATTCAAATTCAAATCAGTTCAGATTAGTCGAAGTATGTAAAATCAACTTCGGAATATCTTTTAAACTTCTTCTCGTTCCCTTCTCCCAATTCCGATGCCCTTTCTTGCCTCTTCTGTTTCTTTTTGGTGACTTTGTTCGCCTTATACGACTTGTTTTAATTGACAGTAGTAGAGTATTATTTAGCCAGCCTCCTACAAGTCCCGACAGCTCCGACTTTACGCCTTCCCAATCAGTCATGTAATCCGTCTAATCTACCGCATCAATCGGGCATAGAATATGACGGCAGACCCGCGGTTTCGCCGGAAAGGCGACGACTATTTTAAAGAATTTGAAATCCCCCTCTCCTCAAATCACTGAATGCGCCAGTTATCTCCAGACAATTCCCTGGAACTTCAAACAGATCCGGATCATCTCCTGTTTGTTTTTTGCTGTTGGCTGCATTTTATTTTTGTATTGTTTTTTATTTTCTTTCTTAAGAAGCGCAGCCAGCCCGTCCGTGGGATCCTATAAAAGCGGAGCACTTCGGTACGGAATCAGTTAGTTTTTTGCGACTTTACAAGATGAAGGTGTTCATTGTGCTAAGTGTTTGTGTGGCTTTGGCCGCGGCCGGAAGCTACGCCAGCTACTCCTCTTCGGCCTCGGCTAGTGCTAGGGCAAATGGCGGCTATGGCTTTCAAGATCAAGTTCGGGGACGCTTTGGTGGCGGAGGTGGTCAACAACAACAACAATCCACCGGCGACAGTCAAAGCGACGGATCAGGATTCGGAGGTGGTCAAAGCCAAAGCCAAAGCTATGGTCAAAGCCAAAGTCATGGTCAAAGCCAGAGCCACGGTCAGAGCCAAAGCCATGGTCAAAGCCAGATTCAAAGAAAATCTGGTGGCGGTCAATACATCGGCGGTCGCGGTTTCGGTTCATCTTCATCGCAAGCCCATGCAGGAGGTGGATATGGCGGTGAAATGAAAAGCTTCGCTTCTGCCCCGGCAACCGCAGCTTAGATTGTCAAGTTCGAATTAAATGTCCCGCTTTCCTTTGGGATTTTTTAATCCCAAAACTCCAATTAACCTTTTGGGCCTGATGAACTTTTATATTTGAATATTAAAAAAAAACTTTTTTCTACATTATGATTTGGTTTTTTTTTTTAAATAAATGGATAAAGACAAAACAGCTCTTTTGAAATATGATAAGGAGACCTTTCTAGGAGTTCCTTTAATGATCTTAAACGCCAGACGGTTCTCGGTCCAGCGGAGGCTCGAAGAGGCCAAAAAACTCCCGACCACTTCCATTCACTGCAATATTCTCTGATGCTGTTGGTTCTTCGTTCCCATTCCCTCCACTCCGGGTGTCTGTTGCTTTTACGGACACAAAGTGCACCGCAGGGGTTCATTGTCCTGCCGTCCATATTGGTCGGTGGGGTTTATGGCCAACGGCTGTTGGAACAAACCCGGCAGCCAGCCAGCCGGCCAGGCCAGCAAACAGATGCTTGTGTCGGGCATTGTGTGTGCGGAGAATCCACAGGCAACATCCTGCCTGAACTCGGCAATAAAATTTTCCTCAAAGACTGTACAAAGTTTGCTCAAGATTTCAATTTGTTGGTGGCACTGCTGCGGTGCCTCTGCTGCTGCTGCTGGGGCATGCAACAATTTGCAATAGTAAAATTTCCCGGCAGAAACTTAATGATAAATGCCTCTGTGAGTAGAGCCAGGAATTGAGGCGACTTGCCAGTTGGCCATTCCCAGAGATTTATGCCCAGCCATGGCCAGGGGAATCGCCAATTAATTACCGGCCAGGGTGTTTGGGAAAAACGTGTCTTTTTGTGGGATGTTAAGGACAGAAAATTCAATTTCCCAAGCCCATCACACACCTGTCATCGCCTGAAGGCTTCTGCCAGCTCACATCATCCACATTCACAGCCATTCGTCTTCCCCCAACACCCGAGGCGAGGGATATAAATTTGATAATGATGCCACTTGAGAAACTTATGCAAATGTTTTTAATAGTTTTGGGGCTGGCAGCAAGGACGTCACGCGACTCTCACGATAGATGATGTAATTTCCCACTGGCGTTTGACTTTTACAGCCGCCGACGACGAGGACGTCAGTGACGGCGATGAAATGAAAACTTTTAATGTGTCGCCCTAATAAATCGCAAGTTATGAAAGATTGTCGACTTAACGTGACATCGTGGAGGCAGCCTCTCAATTTCAAGCTTGGCTGTGGGAATTTTGATATATAAAAGGATGAGCGCCTTGCCTTTGAGAAAAGGAAGAAAGCTTGCAGGTAGGGAAAAGGTTTTATATCTGGGATTTGGGTTATATGAGAGCATAAAAGGTGGAAATTTAATGTGAGTGAGTTGGGCGGAGTTCTGGACATTCGCGACGATTTTGTAATAGATTCTTCAGATTAGTTTATATTCTATAAAGTAAGAGATAACTTCATAGTCTTATACGCCGCTTATAGCTTAGAATCATCAAGAGTTGGGCAAAGTTCTTAAGGGGAAAGGACACAAGATTTGTGGCTTTTAAGAGGGCCACTTTTGTATCCCTGTCCGTCAAAATTTATGTTAGGTTTAATTTTTTTATGCGTCTGGGTGGCCAGCAAGTGATAAGAAAAAAAAGTATTGACTTTAATAGAAAAATACCTTCTTTATATCAAAGAGTCTTTCACTTTCAACCACGATTTCTTTTGATTTTTTTTGATTTTATTGATATTCTTAATTTTAAACAGTACCAAGGTCCTTTTTTCATGTCTTTACTGTTTAACATTCCCGATTTTCTTGCCATGGCAATTAATTTGTTTGCCTGAAAATAGGCAATGTTTTTTTTCAATTCCTAAATTTCACCTGGGGCTGTAAACTGGCCTCGCCGGCTGCCGCGGCGATTCCCGTTCTGTCAAACATTTTAATTAAACTTGAATAATTTAAAACGAGATTCCCGCCATCGCCAGCAGCGGCATTGCAATTTTGGGCTGTTCATTAGCTTCGACAGGGGGAGGGAGGGCGCGGCTAATTCAATTTTATGCCAATCGCCTAAATCGTCGAAAATGCCAGAAACAATAAACGTGGCCATATTGACATCGTCTGATGGTCCGGACCGCTCCCGGAAAATGCCGACCCTGCAAATGGCAAAAATTTTACAAGAAATTTCAATGCGCAAAATGCATTTTCATTTTCCCCCCCTGCGTGTGTTTAACTTGATAATTAAGAGTGCCGTTCATTAAACAGATTTTTCGGTGGGACTGGCTGGGAATAAAATTAAATTTGCGCATAACTAATTTCTATTTAATTGCATTTAATAAACACATAAATAAATTGCCCATTAATATTTCAAATTTGTTTTTAAAAACAAATGAAATTCTATAAACAGATGACATGGAACCCAGACCCCATTTCTCATTTGTAAATGGTACAGTCGCCACAGAGAATTACTGACTGTGAATCGGAACTGGTTCTTTGGGTGAAGCCAAGCGGGTGATCACGGGACCTTCGTGGCTCGGAGAAGCTTAAAATAACTGCAAAGACTTTACTGAATAGAAAGGCTCAGATCAGTCAACGAAAACAGATCTCAAAGAGTTTTTCTTGAATGCGAATGTGGCAGATGCTCTTTATGAGAAGAGTATAAAGTTAAGTGAGTTGTCATTCACAAAAATCGTTCCTCTGTTTACTAATCATATTTATATTACTTCTGTATTGGGTGCCAATTTTGATCCCCCTCTCTCTAACTTTGTTAGTTTCCTTGAGATTTTTGTTTGCTCTTCAAACTCAAGCTCAGTGAACTCACCATAAAATAAACCCGTTGGAGGCTAATCAAAAGGCGCTCAAGGTAAATGGCGATTTCTGATAAGCCCGCGACTAACCAAACTAGATGATCTAATCGGATGGGTAATCGGATTTCGTAGGCATTTTACAAAACGGACTTTGCGTTGATTACGTAATTGCAATTTAAATTGAACTTATTTTACATACCCAGAATGTTTTTCTTTCGCTTAACACACATCTTATCCCACCTCCATTGGGCCACCCACATGCGGTTATATAAAAACAAAGCGACAAGAAACAGAAACCGTTAATTATGTGAGAAGCGCTCATTTCGAGCGCATAAATAAAGCAATCGAATTAGAGAAAAGAGCAACCGGTTTTGCATATTCAACAAACAATTTGAGGGAATGGCAAATCGAACCAACCGACTATTCATAGAGAGAAAGAAATTTGCATGATAAAAAAAAAAAAAAAAACAAACATAAAAACAAAATCAAATCAACATTCATATCGAAAGCTGTTGTCAATTAGATGAAGTGGATCGAGCGAATCCGTTGGTCTCTTTCCGGTGGGCTTCCCCGGGGTGACGGTCAACCGAGAGTACATCATCTATTAGCGTTTCCACTTCAAGCAAGCATTTAACGTCAATTTGAGAGGTAAGAATCCCAGCCGCTGATCGCTGACTGACATCACAAAATCGTGTTTTCTATTTTGAAATTCGAGACCGTGAGGGAGAGAACTTTGGGATCGACTGGCTGGGGTGGCATTTCTAGCTGGGCGGTTTGCTTGTGATCGGTAATCCCAAAAATAAATTCAAATGGCCCCGTCATTGATTCAAATCGAAACAAACAAATGTAAATTGAAGTCCGGCCAAACCGCTTCTAAGCCAAAGGCCACAAAGGCAAATAACCTCAGCCAAGATGATCTTGTCAGTTGTCTAGACGAGCAGCCCCAATACCACAGCCAGATCGCCGATGAACCTGTAGGCGGTTCGTCTTCTCGGGGGGATGCACCCGCCAATGGCAAAAATGCCGTCACCTAAACAAATCGATATCGAAGATCGTGGGGACAATCCTCCTCCCTGCCTCTGTGATAATTAGAAATAAAAGCAAAGTGCTAAACGGGTTTCTATATTTTTGCCGTTGCTTTATATTTTTTTGGGGCTTCTGTCCCGGCCGATGTCCCGGCGGCGAAATGAGCTCCATTTATCAAAAGCCCGTTGCGCGAAAGCCGCTTTATGATCACGCACCGAGTATAAATACTTTTGGGATCAACCTGGAGAGCCATCAGTTTGATTGCTTGCACTTTGGAAACCACAACTCAGGCGACTCGCACAAATTGCTAAAATGAAGGTTCTGATTGTTCTGGCCCTGCTCATTGCGGCTGTGGTGGCCGTGCCGCAGTTCGGCTACGGTGGACCGCACGGAGGATTCTACGGCGGTGGTGGCCCAGGATTCTATGGCGGCGGAGGTGGACCCGGATTTTACGGAGGCCGAGGAGGCTATGGCCGTCGTGGGTACTTCGGCGGTGGTGGCCCAGGATTCTACGGAGGCGGCCCCGGATTTGGCGGTGGTGGTGGCGCAGCCTCTTCGTCTGCTGCCGCTGCGGCTGCGGGAGGTGGTGGGGGAGCCTCCTCATCTGCCAGTGCAGCTGCTGGTGGTGGTGGCAACTACTTCCAGGGCTAGGCAGACTAACCTGGAAAGAACTTAATTGTGAATTGTGTTAATTTTTTAAAAATCTAAAAAGTCTGAAAAAATACATTAAAAAAAATACAAATAACCTGTTTTTTTTATATGCTGGTCGTGTTTTGGCTTGCAATTTTGCAATAGTCGGAACGATGACACTCATGGCACTTTAATTTCACTTATAATTCAGCGGCAATCATAAAAATATCTCAGCAGTCCATTAAAACGCTCGTCGAGAACTGAGAAAAGTGATTTATTGTTTGTTTATTGAGAAACACTTGAGGGCCCTCCTACCAGAAAAAGTGTTAATTGTTGCATAATAAAATTCAGTCATTTTTTGTAATGCCAAAAAAGGTTAGGGGATCTGAAAGTACTTCGGGGTTTTTTTCGAAGTTTTGATTAGGGATTTAAAATTGAAACAAATTGAAATTCCCTACCCATCGGATAGATAATATTCTAAGGTTCTAATGACATCATTTTGGGGTCTACTTGATCGATAGAAACGGCGTAATGAAAACCGGGTTTTTGGAAGTATATATAGGTTGTTTATTGCAGGAACCCGGTTTTTGAAAAGACACGGTGGGCTTGAATTTATCATCGGAGAGAAAGAGTTTCAATGATAAACTAATTATCAAAGCAATGGGAGAAGGTCAAGTTCAGTGTCTCCTAAAAAGCAAATTAGGGGACTTAATTAAGATCAAATTGCTATTGACAAGCTTTTGTAATGCCACACTTTGCCAAAGAGTTAAGCTTTAAGTCAAGAATAACGCAACATAAGTCCTAGAAAAAACCTTAAGAAATTCTAGATCGAGGCTACATTAATTGCTTTAATTTACCTCTACCCCTGACGAAGGGGTCAGGGTATACGATTTCCTGAAAAACCTTCCAAATGCCTAGCTCCAGAAATAAACTTAGGGATGCCAATGATATCATGGTAAAGGTTTTTGAGTATAACGAACTTTTCGCAAGCTTATCTCTTTAAAATTCGGGGGCAAAGCTAACTCTTCCAATTTTATTTAATCTCCTGATTAAATGTGAAACGTAGTCGTTTAGTTTTTATCAAAATGGTGGCGATGTTTATTTAGGCATAAATTATTTGACCGCTTTCGTCTTTGGATAAAAACAAACCGACAAAAAATGACTTGATTATGTTGACTGACGAGAGTTCGCCTTTCAATTCATGAGCTCGGTCGGGTGAACCCCCGCGCGTCTTGGCAAACCGGTTGCCGGGTTCTCTGAGGGTGCGTGGAGGGCCTCTCGGCCAAAACACGGATTCGCCGGCTATGGCCAACTAATGAGACGATTTGCGTTGATAGTTGTGTGTATTTTTTTCCGGTGGCTGCCCAAAGCTCGGCGCTCTCTCGCCCGCTAGCGGCGACTATAAAAGACAGCGGCTGGCGGAGGAAACTATCAAGTTTGTAAATCTACCTCAGTGAGATCACAGATCCAAAGTCATGAAGGTGTTGCTCGCGCTGTCTGTCCTTGTGGCTGTTGCATCAGCCCTGCCACAGTTTGGTGGTCCTGGTTTCGGCGGACCTGGATTCGGAGGTGGATTCGGCGGACGACCTGGCTTTGGCGGTAATCCTTATGGAGGTTTCGGCGGTGGCGGATTCGGCGGACGCCCTGGCTTCGGCGGCGGTGGTTTCGGCGGCAATCCTTACCGCGGCGGTGGCTTCGGTGGCAATCCCTATGGCGGCGGTTTCGGTGGCAACCCTTACCGTGGTGGTGGCGGCGGCGGCGGTGGCAGTGCCTCTGCTAGCGCATCTTCCAGCGCCTCAGCATCTGGCGGCGGCGGTCGTGGAGGCGGTGGCTCTGCCTCTGCCAGTTCTTCTGCGTCGGCTTCCTCCAGCGGCGGTGGCGG
>JBAMCP010002340.1:0-13159 GCA_037075105.1 Lissocephala sabroskyi | reverse complement strand
AAGTCTTTCAACATTCACCTTCTAGGTTCTGTAAGAGCATTTGTGGCAGATTCCAAAAAAAGTACTGAATCGTTACGCTGATTCTTTGAATCAATTCGTAATGATCATTTTAAGATATTAAGTTCGTTACATACCCAATATCATTTGTCATCAAACAATTGATGTAAGCACTGTGAAGGCTTTTTAGAGTAACTCTAAAGACTTCCTATAAATTTCTCAAGAATACCAGGAATTATTATGGTATTTGTTTACTTCTTTAAGACCTTCATAGATCTTTATGAATCAAGAGTACCAAACATTTTTAAGGTTTATGTTTTCATCTTTAAGATGCTTATAAAGATTCTTTAAGAGTAACAAGAATTGTATAGAAAATCGAATCCATATAAGGACTTCATAAAATAGTATCTTGGGTCTTGGAATTCTTTTATGTATGATATTCAGATTTCTACATAGTTTCCTCAAATTACTGACTGCCTCTTTATATGCTTTATTCCCTTTCCAAATCTGCTCTCTTCCATAACGCAGCCAAAGTTCTTACTTTCTTAGTTTTGTGACCAAAAATTTGTGCTATTCGATTTCAAACCATCGTTAAGTCTTTTATTAACTGATTTGATATATAATTAAAATATGTTAAGATTCCCCCAAAATCTCACGAAGAAATGAAGTTAAGCAACCTTTTCGTATTATTCTTTTTCTTTCTAAAGAAATCCGTCTTCAAACTTTCGGGATCCTGCTATTCATTTCCCAGCTCTTCCTTGTATTTCAATTTGGTGCGACTGCAGTCGCTGGCTTTACAAATTGCAAGAAATTTCCTACCTCGTCCATCATTTTGCCTCATTTCCTCGTTCATTATGAGACACCCTAATGAACGCTGGCCCGCCGTCCAGGCCGCCCAATGCCATTCCAGTTGCACTTACATTTATTTATTTTCAATCAAAGCCCCGAACGGCCCATAACCCTGGCCGGCAGCCCCGGTAGCTGCCACTTCGTCATTATCAACCCGCCCGGGCAGATGGCCGGCTCGGCGGCTGCTGGTGGCTGGCTTTGGGGTCGGCCAGCCTTGCCGGCCAACTTTGTCGCCTCGTTTTGCCACTTTGGCCGCCGCCAAGCGCCAAGAGCGCGTGCTGTTCGAATATTTATGAGCTGGAGTCTCCCCGGCTGACGGAAATCAATGTTGACCCACTTGGGATGGGGAGCGGGGCAAGGACGGACCAAGCGTGGGGCGGCGACTTTCTTGGGAGCGTTGCACGTTGAATGCGTTGCACGTAGCCGGCGGTTGTTGGTTGTGCGTGTGTGTGTGGGGGGAGGGGTGAGTGAAAGTCAAGGAATTAATTTTCCAACGAATCATTAATATTCATTTTTCCCGAATAACCCAAAAAAGGTCAGGCAACAGCGACGATCTGGCAACGCCGGCCACTCCAAACCGAGGGTTGTCGTTTTTGCCTTAATTGTCGCACATTTAATGATTCCCTCCCCTTTCCACCAGCAAAGTCGATCGATTTCCGCTGCAAGTAATTTCCAGTTTCGTTTTGTTTCCTTCCAAAAAAAGGAAAATAAAAGATTGCTGGGAAATTTGATTTATTGTACAATTTCAACGGCCACAGCAGCAAGGCAGCATTTTTATCGGGCTTTCGATTTTTCCTTCGAGGGCTGCAGAATTTATGGCCAGTGTTGCCTTACTAAATGAATTTATGGCAAACGCTTAACAGCAGCAGCGACATCCTTGCCCCCCACTCAACATCCTTCGAAAACTCATTTAGATGCGTTGAGAATTTTTACAATTTTCTGTGTGGCGTTGAACTTTTCCATTATTTGCATTGCGGTTCTATCAACTTTTTTGCCCGTTGCGGTCGCAACAACTTTCCAAATCCCAGCAACCGACCACCGTCCTCAGTTTTGCCGGCCGAACGGATGTTTGAGGAGTTCATAAATTTGACACTTTGGCGGCGTCTGTTTAAGCGGCCAACAAGCTTAAATGTCTGGCGGTTTTTTCCTGTCTGTCTGGTCGGCTGGCTGCCTCAACTTGGCAAGTATTCCTGCGGTCGTTTTATCCATGCAAAAATAAACTTTCTGCCCTGCGGTTGGCCTGGTTAAACAGTCCAAAAGCGCACTGATTCTCACGATAACCGGGCCATTCAGACCACAACAATCAGAAAGCTGCCAGCAGACAAAACTAAACAGAACTTTCGGCTCAGTTGAAGCTCGAAAAATGACCCCAAGCCCCCGCAAATCTTTAATGAGAAATGTCCTGCAATTGACGGCTGGACAAGGGACCAACGTTGACCGCTTTGGTCTGTCGGAGATGCAATTAAATTTCTTCTTTTATTCATGCTGCATCCTTGGGTATCGTTCCTCCGCCTGATGACACTTCGGACGCCCAAAGCCGTCGCCTTGTCCGAGCTTCTGACGGCAAATTTATCACCTTTTCAGGCAGCGCTCAGCCGTCTCTCCGGCTGCTGTGCGGGCTTCTAGTCAGAGGCAACAGCATGCAAAGTTTAGTACGCCTCGTTTGTCAACTTTATTCAATTTTCCAAAAACTGCATTTCTATCGGGGAGCAGACGAGTCGCCTTATTAAAAAACGAGAGAGGGAACCTGCCAGCTTTCGTTTTGCCTGTCAAGCTGTTGAGGCTTCAAAGGGGAAGTGATGAAATATGGCGACTCGACGGTTTGTCATACTTTTCCCCCCATCACCTCCTCCTCAAGTGGCCGTGGGAGGCCGTCAAGTTTGATAGACGAGGGCTGAAAATCGCTGGCTCTAATATAATGAATTCTTCCTTATTTATTAGCTGCTTGCAAAATTAACTGACAAAGCAGTGAAAAAGAAGCAGAAGAATGCTGAGGTTGGCTGACTGCTCACCGCTGAGCGAATCGAAAAAAGATTCAGTTTTGGGCCAAGTTAGTTGGCATTTCGTGTTGCCCGCTTTCGGGGGCTTGCGGTTTGAATTTTAATGCGCATACGCCGCGTGTGACAAGCGTTGTTGCTGTTCGAACTTTGACATATAGAAAAATGATAAAAGTTTTTTGGGTAAACTTTTCATTTTCCACGCAGTTGAGTAAACTTTTTTGTAGACCAAAAACTGCAGCCCCGCCGCTTACAACGGCAGCCGCAAAATGCTCGTAATTGTCGGTTACCTACAACCACAAAAGTCCTCCCCTTCCGCCCCAAGGATGCGTTTGGGGTAACATAAGAATTTTTGCAGCAAGTCGGGAATCACGGACAGGATTCCTGGCTGGAAGTTTTTGCGCTCTTTGCTGGTCTCAAAGTTTCTGTTGCCACCGAAACGCATAAATTTTTATTTATTTTGAGCGGCAAAGAGTTTTCCCTTTTCCCCCGGTCGACAGGGTCGTTGGATTTATTGAACTTCCGGACTGGCAATTGCACTTTCAACTGTTTATTTCAATCGCTATCATGATGGATTTTTGACAATAATCCAATTGCTGTTTTTGTTTTTCGGCTTTGGCCTTTTTCGGGGGGCTCCATAAAGCATACGCCCCGTAAACGCCAGCCAGCCAAATAGCCAATAAATTTACTGAATTCTTGATGATGTTGCTGTCGTTGTTTTTGTTGTTGCTGTTGTTTTTGTTGTTGGTGTAATTTATTACCCGCTTAGCATACACACAAATTTCCCCCGGGCCTTATTTTTTGCTATCTTTTTGCCTCCCGAGCATTGGAAATTGTTTATGGCCGGCTCTTTCGGGCGGCTAAGTAGGGTTTATAGAATTCTCTAAGCAACACACACACCCGCCGCCAGGTGTCGTCTAGGAGTTCCCTGGAAAACATTAAATGCGGGTGGGTGGAGGGCGGTCGGCGCTTTCCGCTAACAACAATGAGGCCAAAAGGCTCAACTTGAAATTATGCTGGCCACAAAGGACCCCAAAGGAAGGTGGGCAGAGGCAGCGACCCGGCAAAATGGACACGCAATGCACTTCATACGCACCGTGGTCCCTGGCAGAGGCGTGGGGCGGAAGGGCTTTTGTCAAACTGCTCGCGTGCTTGAATTAAATTTTGACGCTTCTTTTATACCCGCCAGCGAACACTGCAGCTGACGCACACACCCGCACACCCACACACACGCCCGCCGCATTTAATGGCCTTTGTCATCGCATTATGCGGTGCTTATGTCAGGCGAAGTGGACATGTGAAATTGCAGGGACTCCGGCGACTTATAACGCATTTAAAATGAGAACAGAGCAGCCCGAAAAACCCGCCAGGATTACAAGTGGGCGGCCGCAGTGGCAAATTCAGTGTCCTTGGGGCTGGCAAATCTTCACAGGCCATTGACATGCCATCGCCTCGTCTAGGAGCGCTTTTTAATCGCCAGAAATTAACATTTAAGGCCGACAACTTACCTGCCTCGTAAACATTAACGACAGCGAATCTCCAGAGATGATAAAAAAACCAAAATAATCAAACAAATTGTTCATTCACTACAATGGGCCATTCAATGGCTGAGCCTCAAGGTTGGCCCGCTAAAAATCATTGACCAACATCAAAAAGCCATTGTTTTTTCGGACTGAAGGAGCCCAGACGAAGGAGCCGGGCGAATGTCAAATGAAATGGAAATGAAATAAAAATGCGACGCCGCCACCGCCGCCGGCGACCCAGAAGACGAAGATTTATGTCCACTTTTGGCCACCGCAAGCCTGCCATTGTCCAGTTTGTTGTGCTGTGTGTGTGTGTGACTAATGAACAGCTCTGGGCTGTGAGTCTTTTATTTAGCCATTGGCAGTTCCACGGCCGCCCTACGGAATCAGTTCGCCCGGCGGCTTAGGTTTTTTCGAGGCCACCTCGGAACGTCCGTCCGCCAGCTGTGGCTGCTCATTAATTACGCTTAACTTCACAAATTGCCAATTGTGCGCATTGGTCAAAAAGCTGTAACAACATTTGGCCTGCTGCTGCCGCTTCGAGTGCCCTCAAGTCCACAGCTCTGGCCGGTGTACTCGGGGGGGCCCAGGGAGTCCATTGTTCTCTCGTATTTATTGCCACAAATGCCAATTTGTTCCATGTTTCCATTGTTGCTGCTGCTGCTGCTGCAGCCCATGAATTCTTAGTTTATGAAGTTCTGTTACATTTACTCTGGCCATTCCCATTTGCCCAGTGGACTGCTGTTGTTGCTATTGATGTCATCGTTGATGATCGTCTGGCACGTTACCTGCAACTGTGGCCATAAAAATTCTGACAAATTGTCATTGCCCAATTGCTGCACATGCGGCGTATGAGTGATTTCCCAGCCAACTGTAACTAATTTGTCTGTTTTCTCTTTTTCTAGGAGCCCCGAAACAAATATTTCCACAAGTATTTGCCCGAGCATTTGAGCCGCCAGCGGGGAGCTTCGCCCTTCTTCCTCGAGGACTCACTGAAGCTGCGACGCCAGCAGAAATTCGATCATGGTAAGCCTTCCAAATCTTCTACAAATCTCAAAGTTTAACTGTTGGCGAGTTGCAGACCAGGCCATCGCCCATCAGAACCGCATTTACCAGGACGGCGAGGGCAGCTGCCGGGTGCCCCAGCCGCGCTGCGAGCGCATCCAGAGCGATCCTTCGAAGACGTACTCGCCGCACTGCACAGTCCTGCACCGCTGCGCCGAGGACAGCGGCTGCTGCCCGCACAGGCGGCAGGTGTGCGCTCCCAAGCGGACCAACAACGTGGAATTTCACTTTTTCGTGAGTACTTTTTTTTGCTTCAATAAGTCTGTGGGGGAGACGGGGAACAATTGATAAATTGTAGGCTTTCATTCGAGAGGTGCAGCCCCAAGCCCAGTTTTCCAGGCCGAACTTCTAATTGCCCCACGCGTGCTGCGCTTTCTGCCCCGCATTGTGGCCGTTGTTGTTGTTGTTGTTGGGGCGTGGGCGGGGGTCATGCTCGAGGGCGCCATGTTGCAACATAATTATAACTGGCTGTTTTCCTCCCCGCACACCCTGGTGCCTTGTCGTTTGTGTTTGCGCGACACGAAATGAGTTTTTAATGACGCAATGATAATTCAATTTGTTTGGTGATTTATGCGATCAGAGGGCCAACTGGTGGCGCAACCGGCAGGTAACCCGTGCCCGCCATCGAGAACGTAATTAAGTTGTGGTCTCCATTGAAAGGGCCACGCTTCAATGTGATTAATTCGGGGCATTTGCTGTCCATCGCCCACGAAAGCACCAAACGAGGCGGAACGAGGCACTCAGACAATGCGCCTGTCGTTGGGGGGAAACCGATAGTCGGATTTCAAGGTTAGGTGGTTTTTGTTAGTTGCCGAAATTTGGAGCACTCCATTGAATACCTGATTAATTAGACGAGAGATTAATCGAGAGAGGGGAAGGGAGAGAAGTTGGCCTAAAAATAGTTTCAGGGTTTCAAGAATTCCTTAAATAAGATTCAGGGATTCTTAATTCCCCACAGTCTCTAAGCTCTTTTGCTGTCTTAATACGAGGGATGGGCAATCAACTACTCAGAGTTGCCATCTCTCGTAAGCCATACAATTCTCTTGTTTCTGTTAAACCGATTTCGCTTCTTAAATTCCCAACAATTAAATATTTTCTAAGGTCTTTATTTCTTAAAACCTTTAACCTCTCAAAAATCAAACAAATTCAAACCCTTTTCAAATCACGATTTATGCCTTCAAAATCAGATTTTCCAACTCCCCAATTTCTGCTAACTTTATCAGTTTATTTCAATATCGATACACAAATTCGAATTCGCTTTGAGTCGTAAATTTTAATATTTCAATCAACCGCTGCAATTTCGAAGCGTTCAATCAAAGTTCACCATAAATCTTATTTCCTTGTGGGAAAGACAGAAACCCCGGGCATTTTCCATAACCCGCCACAGTTTGCTTGGCAAAGACAAACCGCTGGGATTATGAATATCGTAAAATTAAAAATTCAAAGCCTTTGAAAGATTGACAGCAAGGGGCGAAGAGAGGAAGAAACAGAAGGCCAACCCGGCAAATTGAAACTTTGGCAAATGGCATGTAATCGTTGGCTGACTGTCCTGTCAACTGCGCTCCCCTGTGTCCTCCGTCTCCTTCATCCTTTGGCCGCTCTGATTAGTCCGGCGAGTGGGTGGCCCGCCTAACCCCTTGGCCATGTCATAACTAAGAGCCTGTCAATAGCAGAGTCTGTCCGGGGACACATAAATCTAAACATGCAACCGGCAACTGTCGTTGGCTCTCGAAAATTTTTTCCACGCCCAGTGCACCTGACTGGGATTTGTGCAGGACTTCGGAAATTGCATTACCCAAAGGATGTGTCACGCATGCCCCGCCCAGCCGATGGATTGCTCACACTTCCGGTGCCGCTTTAATTGCCAGCCCATCCGGTGGGGCTGGCTGGCCGGCTGGATCCGTGGGTCCTTCATTGTTTAATAAGCAAAATTAATGTTTGGTTTGTGGCTGCGGCCGGGTGACAAAGGCAGATGTTGCCTAGGGCGACTCCTTCCAGTCCCCGCCACGCCCACCACACCAACGTTGCCGCTTGCATAAATTTTGTGCAAGGCTTGTGTGTGGCAAATTAATTAAACGACCACTGTCAATGGCCCCGCCCCCTGCCGCCCATCAACTCTGTCAATTGGCGAAGACACGGCAAAAGTGAGTGTATTCATTCATTCATTCATTCAGTCTGCCGCCGCCATGAGCCAATTAACTTTTACTCCAGCTGTGCCAACCGATTTGGCCGTCCGCCGTTGGCCGTGTGGGCGTTGGCTTTCACGTTTGGGCCGCACACATTTCGCCATGGCTATGATAATTTTTACAATTTTTAGCCATTTAATATTTGCCCCGTTAGCCTGCACAGCCTCGCCACCCAGCCTGGCCGGTGGTATTGACTTAATGCGCTTTTCACACAGCCTGGCGGCAGGCATTTCTAGGCAACCTTCTTGGGTGAAAGTAACATGACGACGGCGACTCCGACGACGACCGAAACCTCGGCTGGGGCCCTGCCAATGATGATGAGGACGGCAGACAGGCAGAGCAGCCACACGATGCCTCTGATGGGGCATTGAACCCAGAACCCAAGCGCAAAACTGCAGCTCCGTTCATAAATCTCCCAGGCAGGCACAGTGGGATCAGGAATGGAATCTTCGAAGGCACGGATGAGCCTCAAAATTGGGAAACTATTCAGTGATTTTTACAGGGAACAGTCCTTCGTCTTCCTTCCCCTAAACCTGATAGGGGATTCCCAAAGCAGCTCAGCTCAAAAGTTTCTCTTTCTTGGGAACTTCTTAAAAGTTTGATTCAGAGATCAAGGATCAAAGAAGCGATCTTAGCTACATTTTTAAGCTGTCTTTCTGTCCTGTCTTTCTGTACTCCGAAAGTACTCTAAATTTATGTCAATTTTTGCTCGCATTATCAAAAATTGGGGATGTATTGGGGGCACAGTTGTCCATCTTCATTCTTCTAAACCGAACAGCTCAGCTCAAAAGATTTCCTCTCCCTGGAAACTCCTATAAGTTTGATTCAAAGATCAAAGGAGCGATCTCAGCTACTTTTTCTGGTTCTCCTGTCTATGCCTCTGTTTCCCGAAAGTCTCCTTAATTTCTGTCCACTTTTTCTCACATTGTCAAGTGCGTTTTTGCCACTGTGCCAGGAGTTGCAACCTGCGGGTAGCCGAGGCCGAGTGCATTGCCCTGCCGGCTAACAATGAAGACAGCTAAACCCTCACACACACACACAGAAATACATGCCACAAAATTTGCAGCCACATAAATTATGTGTAAGAATGTTTTTTGATGTTTTCCTGCAAACTAAACCGACCCGAGGCCCAACCCAGAAACAGACGGCCACCCCCGACCCCCGAAGCTGGCTGCCGGTGGCTCAAGCTGTTTGCCTGCCTGCCACTTGACACCTCTCAATGACAGGCGGCAGGAGCGAGGCACCGGCGAGCCTGGCGCCAGGCGAAAAGTTTTGTTAACGGCGAGGACGACGTCGCCAAGACGCATCCTTTCCGGTGGTTTTTTCTATTCTTTGGGCCTGGGGGAATTCCGTCATTTGCCAAGCAGCCAGGAAAATATGCAGTTGAAAAGTTTCTCCTGCAGCTTCATCATTTGAATATTTGCCGGCGGTGTCCCTGCCCAACTGCCCAGCTGCCTTTTTGTGCTCATGTGCGGTAATCATTTTTGTGGTTTTTTAGCCAACTTTTATTGGATAATTAAGTGTGTGTGTGTGTGTGTGCGTGTGTGTGTTCTTGTTTGTCTTGCGGTTTCCTAGCCGAGTTTTTTCAACCGAATAAATCTCCAAGTCAAACTTTCTGCGAAAATATTTGAATATTAAAAGCCAAACAGGCAACGCTTATGGCGGTGCCGCGGTCTCTTATCTCCCCGAAAATTTATGAGTATGTCGGAAACTGTGGCGCAAATGTGGCAAAAGAACAAGTTACGTGCGAAGGAATCCCAGCCGCCCCCTTTAAAGATCCCGAGGATAAAACGCGTGTGGGGTTGAGGTCAAAATTTTGATGTGGGTTTCTTTGGCGAAAGTCTAAGGCGGCTTTTTAATTTGTGGTCAGGTTTCGCTTCACGCTTCGCCAACTCTTAAGAGGCTTAATTAAAGTCAAAACAAAAACCCCAGCAGATTAATAGAATTTAAAAGAAGCAGGCAGCAAATTAGATCTTAAAGTTCCCTCAACAAAGTTGTTGAAATGCGGCAAGAACTAAATCCTCTTAGCGACATTCAATAAATTTCCTTACTTCATAAGTGAGTCGTAGAAATAAACAGAAAGGTCCCTTGAAATTACTATCATCATAAAAAATTCTATGGGCTAATGAAACCCCAACAGACATTCAAGTTCCACTTGCTTATGTATTCCGAAAATTTCCTAAAATCGCAATAAAAAATTCCCAACCACTCGGGCAAACATTCCGAGTATCCTGGCAATTGGACAGCATCATGTGCTTATATTTAATAACCCACAGAGCAGACCGAATGTTTGCCGGCCACGCCCACCCCACACACCCACGCACACGCACACACATTAAGTTTTTACAACTGCCCCTGGGCCCATGAAGCAAGTGCACTTAAGAGTCCCCAAACTGCCCAGCTGCCCACGATGGCCGTAGAAAGAACATAAGTAGATTCTTTGTCGGGTTTTTCCTATCCTACTTCATACATTTTCAGCACCAATAACTGACTAATTGCTCGGCCCGAAGTGCACTTGTCCTAGTGCTCAGAGCACACTATTTGCATACAACATAACCTCAGTGTCGGTTGTGTGGGTGGCAACCCTGTCCGAGCATATTCTCATCTAGTTTGCAATATGTGGGTGGGGGTTGTAGTCCCAGGAGACTGCACACGAGGCTTAAATATTTTCCAGCAATTTTGAAAAGCGGTTGATGGCTGTCCTTCCCTGCGCCTTCCGAAAAAACGAGACCACAAAAAATCCCAGCTGCACTTTGCACTTCCGTTTCCGGCAATTATTGCGCTGCCTGCAACAGCAGCGCCCCAGCAACAACAACAACAACAGCAGCCACCCTCCATAAATGTAGCAATTTTCTTGTACGATATTTCATGACGGCACATATCCAAGCCACTGAAGATTAGCTTTCGAAAAACGACTCCCAAATACTCTAAGGACAACGGTATTTTCTTTAGATACAAAATCAAACTTAGACTCAGGATCTTTTGGGAATTTTTATTGAACAGTACAGACATTAAAAATATTACATAAATTCAATTTAAATTAGTATGACCGGGGCTTCTTTTACTGGATGAGAGTCCTTCACGGAAGAGGCTGGGCTTGCACCATTTAGCTTCAAGGATCAGGCTTACTACAGGGAATAGAAGACAGAGAATAGATTAGGGATAATTCAGGGCTAACTTAAATTCTTAAGTTAGGTATTTTATTAATTTTTTCGCCCCCCTATGGGGTATGCTACGTTTTTTCAGCATTTACTTATTTTGCGTGGGGGTAGGCCAGGGTTGGTCACTTTATTCGCCTAAAAGTATGCAATAAAATTTTTTCAAAAAATCGTAGCATACTTTTAGGCGCGAAAAAACACGAAAAACCCTGGCCTACCCCCACGTCGAAAATGTAATAGCTGAAAAACCGGACGGCCCTGACGTTTCAGCTCGAAAAAATAAAAATTTACTAGGGGTAGGCCAGGGTTGTTCACTTTATTCGCCTAAAAGTATGCAATATTTTTTTTACAAAATTTTTATCGGTTTATTCGCCTAAAAGTATGCAACAAAAAAAATTTAAAAACACGAAAAACCCTGGCCTACCCCCACGTCGAAAATTTTTTACGCTGAAAAGTGAACGGTCCCGACGTCTTAAGTGGGATAAATAAAAGTAGGCCAGGGATTCTCGCTTAATGCGCCTAAAAGTATGCAGTATTTTTGTTAATCGCTGCATACTTTTAGGCGCCAGAATAAAGCTACGAAACCCTGGCCTACCCCCGCGTCGAGATTAATAACTCACCTGGTTGAAGAAGGCGTCCAATGAAATCCTGTAATTAAAAAAATAAAGAACTATTAATAAAATCTCCTTTTTCGGTTGTTTAATTCTAGATTTATAGTTTCCCATCCGACACATCCATATGCTCGTTTTGAAATGGGGAAAGTGGAGAGATTTCACTTTAAAATGTTTCATGTGGCAGGTTCACTCTCGGTAGTGTTTTGGGGGCAGGCCGTACAACTTTTTCAATTCGTTGCAACAGAAATTTGCATAAGCATTTGCCGCCGCCCAGCATGCTGGCAAACTTTTTCTGAGCAACTCAATTTGCACTTGTTTTCCGAGTTTGTTATAAAATATCATAGGAATTTCGAATTGAAATGGACAGACGAGCCGGGTGGGGGGCGAAAGGTGGCGCAAAAGTGAAAGGGGACAATGGAAAGCTGCTTAGGGGCACTTTTCTGGTTTGATGCTTCCAATCAAAATTGAATGCCTCAGGGCGTACGGAAAAAAGACCCTTAAATCCTTTTTAAGGTTTAGGCAAATTTCCTTTTAATTTGATTGTTTTGCTTACGGAGCAGAATTTCGCTTGGCTGCCTCGCTCAGAGTTCGATTCGCCAAAAAGCAAATAACTTTGGGCTCGCCGGACTGTTGATTGCTTGATTAATAACAGTCTTGTAATTTTAATTAAACGAATTCACTTAATTTATGCAATTCATACGCATTTCATCATTTTGCACTTGTCATCATCGTCCAACACAAATTTCATTTCCAACTGCCGCTGCCACTGCCAGCCTGCCAACTGTCAGCGGCCTAACGCAGTGCCAAAGAGCCAGAGATGCGGCAGTGGCGTCCCCCAAAAGGGGTTCACCAAAGGGATTAATGAGGAAGCTTTAAAGAGACCGAATCAACTTTAAAAGAGATATTTGTGTGGTTGTCTTAGGAGTAAAGTGAAATTGCGAGTTGCCTTCCGATAACTTATGGTTTTGTATGGTTTATTCGATTGTGCAATCGATTCTGTTATGCGATTTTACCGATTCATTGCTTCTAGACGCTATCTAGTTTTATAGATCTAAGCATCGTCCGAGAGATTTGTTTGGATGTCTTAAGTATTTAGTGAAATTGCGAGTTGCCCTCTGATAATTATTTTTTTTTGTATAATTTATTCGATAGGATTTTGGGAAGAGTTCGTGGGTCTATAATTCAGCCGATTCATTGCTTTTTGAAGCTCTTCAGTTTTATATATTGAAGTATTTTGTGTGCATCTCTAAAGGAATTAACGAGGAAGCCTTGAAGAGACCGAATAAACTTTAAATGAGAGAATTGTTTTGTTGTATTGGCTTATTCGATTCTGCATTCGATTTTGCCGATTCATTGCTTTTTTGAAGCTCTTCAGTTTTATACATTAAAGCATTTTTAAACTTCCGCAAAGGAAATAACGAGGAAACCTTAAAGAGACCGAATAAACTTCACACGAGAGTTTTATTTGGGTGCTTTAATAGTCTTGTGTTATTGCGAGTTGCATTCGATAACTTATCGTTTTGTTTAGTTCATTCAATTCTGCTTATTTGCTTCTGCCAATTCATTGCTTTTAGACACTATTTAGTTTTATACATTAAGGCATCCCTTTGAATCTGCAGTCCTTTTCCCAGTCATTGCCAGTTACACTTTATCGATTTGTTAGACTCTCAGCCACTTTACCGTTAAGCAGAGCCCCCTTTTGTGTTATGCCCCTGACTTTGCTCACTCACTTCGAATTACAACAGTCTCAGAACTATCAGCAGCCCCAAT
>JBAMCP010002339.1:0-13166 GCA_037075105.1 Lissocephala sabroskyi | reverse complement strand
TATTTTGATTCCAAGCCCCAGGTACAGGGTATATCACAGTCGGGCTGGCTCGACTGTTACTTCCTTACTTGTTTTAAGCTTCAGCTTGGTGTGTACGTCTTACTCGTCGGTGTGCATTACCTTTGAAACTTATCGACGTAATTATCTTAAAAAAAAAGGAAAACACGGGGGAAAATATGAAATTATATATCTGCCATAAAAAGGCGGGCATTAAAGGCCAGGCACGTAAGTGCCCCGCACCCACGCACCATGCAAAGTGCCAAGCAGGAATGAAAAGCCAAGCAAAACAAAATGAAGCAGAATTTCTGCCCCGCCCGGGACCGCTTTGATTACATGGCCTTGATAAGGTTCCCTTTCTCTCTCTGTGCTCTGCTCGACGTTCTTGTTGCTGTTGCTGCTGGGATTGTAATGAGGTAACGCAGCCATTGAGGGGAAAAGGAATGGGAACGGCAACGGCAACGTGGCAGCGAGCCGAACACTTCTCATTATAATTGCTGGTTGGGTTTTGGGCCGCTCCTTTGGCTCGTCATGGCGGGTCGCTCGAGTCGCCTCTTATGAGAACTGATTTGACAAGGAGCACTTGAGAGGCTTCTCGACGCAGACGCCGGGCCGCCTTGACTTCGGCCGGAATGTGCGTGCCCGTTTGCCATTAACCGACTAACATTCGCACGCGAGTCCTGGCTGCTCGGCTGGGGGGCGGAATGGAAATTTGGTCGATGGACTCTTCAAGCTCGAACCGTTGAATGGATCAGAAAATGTTCTTCTCTCTCTTGCCGAAGCACTAAGCTGGACTTTACTCACTACTCCAATTAAGCGCTGACGAGTGGGCGGTGGGAAAAAGTCTACAGAAAAAAAATAACATGAAAAATACGCAGCAAATTGGCAGATTCCGCATGCAGCACGCACGACTCACGGCCGCGAAATTAAAATTTTATTTTGTCACAATCATTTGTATGTAGCGAGCATTTCAGAGCTCGTTTGTATGCCTTTTTATTCGCGCTTAATTGAAATAATTAAGCAAGAAAAAATATCGTAGGTAAGCGTTTCATTGATGACGCTTTTCCCACATTCAATTAATGCCAACCTTGGATACTCTTCTTTCATTCTTTTGGGGATCGAAAAGGTTGAGTTTTAAATCAAATGGGGTTTTATGTTCTTCAATTTAGGATTTGGTATGGAAGCTTATGGTGTAAGTTTTCAAGATGGTTTTGAATTATTTGTACTTTTGTATAAATAAGTTTTTACTTTTCTTTGCCACGAATTTCTTATAACTTTGAGGGTAGAACCCTCCGTGGATTCGTTAAGAGCCTGTGTTAATTTTGTTACAAAGAGGCTATTAAGTTTTCCTAAATCCTCGAAGCATAATTCAGTTGGGCTTGAAATGACCACAGAAATTTTTAAATCAACAAAATCCGAACCTGCTTCTTTGAAGGTTTGTGGTTCGTGGGACAACCTTGGCAATCAGAGGTTCAAGACTGTTTCAAAACTGGAGATATCCCATTCATTCTCATGTTTAGGGCATAAAATATTCGTTGTGCTTTTGGTGGGACTTTTTTATATTTAATTCACAATTTGCTGCTGGCCCGCATGTGTTGCCAATAAATTCGCTTAATGAAGTTTTGTGCGCAACAACAAAACGAATTGCAGAAAAGAAGAAATCGCGTGAGTGGGCAGTTTGAGGTCCTCGAAAGTGCGTGTGCATCGAAAGGACGAACCGTGTAACATGCGTCGATACATTAAATGTAATTAATTCTTTAATTGAAATATTTAGCGCAATGCCAGCACCGCCGCCCCAATGACAATGACAATTTCCACAAAAGTCACGTCGATGTCGTCGCGGCCTTATTAATGCGGTTATAATGCTCCAAATTGACCATTCGACATAATTGAAATCATTTAAAGTATTTATGCCAACCACTGGCAGCCGAGAGAGCCCTCAGCCTTGATGTGTTGTGGTCGGCGGTTCGTCGATCGCTGGTTAATTTAACTCCGGTCTTTGTGGCCAAATTGCTAGTTGGGAATATTAACCGAAATCGGTTGTCAGTTGCCGTCCGCGCCATTGTCCAGATGCTCCAATAACTGGAGAGCTTACGGCCTCCGCCGCATACACACAATTGGAAAAACGTTTGCCAATTCAATGGGAGATGAAAATATTTCACCAGCCTTTTGTGCCCCACCTGCCGGCAGCAAGAATATAAAAATGAAAATCTCTCGCCAGAAAAATTCAATCTTAATCCAGTTGCCTAGAAAGGAATTGCAACCGCACCGCCCCCGTAACCTCCCTCCATGAACTGCAGGAACTACAAAAAATGATGATGTCCCCCGCAGCCCACGAACTTTGAAAAAGAGAGGCCGGGAAGCCAATGACATATGCACTTGGCCAGGGCAGGCAGTTCGAACTCAATTCGAGAGGCAGCTAAATCCAAAGAAAAATAGTTATTGTCGTCGTCTTCGCCGTCGTCGTCGTCGGCGTTGTCAGCCAACGACTACCGGCGACGACGGTAAGTAGCTTTATTATAGGATTCCAAGTTATTATACCGACTCCTCTGTACTCACACATGTGGATCTTTGCACTTCAATAAGGCTTATCCCCCAGGCAGTCAATGGCAGTGGTTGGCTGATGGATGCGGCGGTGGCAGTTGTAGGTGTTCGGTATCAGCATTTGCCATTATCGAGGATGGCGGACATTCTGGAATTTGTCAGTTGAGTGACATTTTCACATTTTTACTAGTCGGCCGACCCACTGAATAATTCACTGCCGGGCCCGCCCGTCAACCTTTCATTTCTGTCTTAGATTTGATGTTAAGTCGGCGTAATGAAAAATGTCGCGACCCGAGACTCAAAAGTCCTGTCATCCTGCATGCTCACGACTGACGGGTGTCGTCTTCTCAAATGCAAATGTCCCCGCCCTCAGCCCCAAACGCCTGGCGGGGCTTGCGTGTGGCCTAATCGCTGCTTTGGATCATAAATTATAGTGTTGGGGTGGATGAGATGCCCGCGGAGGACGGGAGCAAAACCAAAAATATACAAAAACTAATAAATCTAAAGCCAATTAATTGACTTAACTGCTGCTGACTGCCAGGCATTCGCCTGTTGCCCGACTGCCTCTGCCCGTTGCCCGTCACCTCGACCGTGGCAATTTATGGCCGCACAATAAACTTGAGCCCGCACATAATAAATCATATAATTTTCACAGATAACACACTACCCACTCACGACTGGGCCCCGTCCCAGTTCCGTCGCCTGCCGCAAGTTGCGACTCCCACGCGATTTGGTTACGTGCCGCAAATCCTTTGAGATTTTCACGCATGTTTGTTTCGGGGATTTTAATCGCAGCCGCACTGCCGCAGGCAACACAAAATTTTCCCAACCGGAAAGCCTCTCATGCGGAAATAAAAATAGTTTCCGATAGACCACCGCCCATCCCTCCCCTGGCATATATTTTTCTAATTTCTAGGGAAGAAAAAACAAAGCAACCAAAGATTTTTTCACTGGCAGTTGGCCATGAAATTTCTACCAACCCTTCGCCCAATCTGTCAATACTTTCGTACAATCGAAACTATTTTGCCTCATTAAACAACTAGAACAAGTTTAAGTTTAAGCCAAAGTAAACAACAAACATTCACACTTGTACTGAATTATATATAATTTTAAGTTTGTATAAAATTATTTTTTTTTTTTTCTATTTTTTTTTTTTTTTTATAACCCTGGTAAGTTAAAGTGAGATTAAGAAAGATCATACAACGCGTTGGAGTTTGGGACTCTTGTCTTATACTCTGACGATCCTTACTATACCCTTCTTGTTTAATGCTGACTCTTGTTCGCTTATACTCTTCCTAGCTTATAGCATTGATGGTTTTTAATTTTAATGTTTAACACTCCTCTTGACGTACACCTTTCTTAACTTATTCCCTTTCCGACTTATACTCTTGCTGTCTTATACCCTACTTGACTTATACTCCTCTTGACGTACACCTTTCTTAACTTATTCCCTTTCCGACTTATACTCTTGCTGTCTTATACCTTTCCTGACTTATACTCTTCTTGACTTACACCCGGCATGACTTATACTGTTGCGAATATTTCTGTTATATATTTTTTTTATTTATATTTATATATTAATATTTATATTTGCATATTTATACCCTTATACTGTCTCTCCTCGACTTATGCTATCGTTTGGATATATTTTCCGAGATCTCCCCTCGCTTCTCTGACAAGAGTTGGCTTTTAAAAGTTCCCATTAGCCAATGGATTCCTCCGCTTCTTCAAGGGCCACTAGCCCGTCTGATTTTCTTTTTGGAATTTATAACAAAAAACAACATAAAATCGTCTGTTTAAATTGCTTTGTTTTTGCCAACTTCAGCAAAATTAATTGAAATGCCAAAACCTTTGATTTCTGAAATTTATTCCACCTTTTTCTGGCCAAACATTTTGTTAACCGGAGTAGACCGGTGTTTGCATTGAAAACAAAGTAGGTCATTTCACTAGAAACTTCAGATATCCCAAACCAAAAGCTGGAATATTTTCAGTATCAAACGAAGTTTCGAAGTGTTAACATCATTCAACTTAAAACTCTACATCAAACTTGAATATAAACTAAGTTTTTTTCGTGTGAACATATTATTTTGGAATACTCTTATACTTATATACATATATACTAATAATAATATACTTATACATACACTTATACTTAAACATATACTTATACTTACACCCATACATTAACCTATACTTACATTTATACTTACACTTTAATTTAGCTTTTTTTTCGTTTGTGTTTGATTGTTTTTTGAAGTTTGCGGGTAAGTTGAATTTATCTTGTTGTGTTTGTGGGACCAGTTTTGTTCGTTGCTGGAAATAGCTGCATTTACATTCCCTGCCATTCATTACGGATCCTCCAACGCGGACGATGATACGGTCACGGATTCGGTCTCCGCCCGGCCTAGCCGGGCAATTACATAAATCAACGGGACAGACAGCCAAGCGGGTTGGGCAAGAGCAGGTGGCCCGGTGATTGACCAACTTCTCTAAGTGACTGAAAGACTGCAACTTCTGACAGGCCAACCGGGGGTGGTCCGCAGCTGCCGCTCGTAAACATAAATCCAAGTGGAGCTAATTGTTTGCTGCAATTACAGTTGCAGTTGGGCAACATGACGGCAGCAGTTGCACTTCTAATGGTGCTAATGATAATCAGTCGACGCTTGTCCGCTTGTTCCAGCCGGTCTGCTCTTGAAATGGCCTGCATCTCTTTTCGATTTGTCTCCATGTCATAATTGACAGCTCAGGCCAAACTGAATTAGGATTATAGACCCCGACAAAGACCGCCAACTGCTTCAGAGATCTTTCTCGTCTTGCATAAACTTTAATTATGGTATTTATATTTGCGTAGCTGCACGATGGCGGCAGGAAAAAAGTGCATGAGGCAAGGGCCTATTACCAATAATGGATTTCTCAATTTCATGCGCGACTTCCGGAAATGCAATTGCAATCTTACTATGCTGGAGTCGGCGAAGGAGGGGGCCAAGTGTTGGCGCAAAATGACCTGCGCACAGAAGGCCAAATATCGCAACATGGTGAGTTGGATGGGTTTTTTTTGGTCATCAGCCGATAACTGAGATCTGCTTAGTCATGTGCCAAAAAGAAGAAGAGGCGTCAGTGTTCTAAAAAACGCAAAACAAAAAAGTCTAATAAACGACGCTGTGGAAAACCCAAACCTCGTTGCCAAAAGAAGCGAAAACCGAAATGCCGCCCGAAACCAAAACGGCGCCCTTGCCGCCCCAAAAGAAAAACGTGCGGCAAAAGTAAGGGGAAATGTTCAAAGCAAGGCCCAGTCACAAATAATGGGTACCTTAATTTTATACGAGTTTTCCGTCGGCGGCACTGTGGGTTAAAACCCAAAGAGCTTATTATGAAAGCCGCGAGAGCTTGGTGCCGCATGACGGAAGCTAAGAAGGATCGGTACAGACGTCAGGTGAGGATCTCTTCCATTGTCTCCTGATCTTCTTTTCACCGATTTAATGTTTCTTCTAATTCCTCGCCGCAGGCCTGCAAGGTCACCAAAAGCAAGCGACACAAGCGTCGACGCGTCTGCAAGCGCTGTTAAGTTTTCCTTTTTTTTCTTTTTATGATTTTATTTTTCTTTTTGTTTTTACATGGACTGTAACCACTCTGCCAAGACCCAATCCCAATCATACACGATTCACGGACATCCAAACGAAACTCCCAATCATGACCACACCAATATACCATAGACGTACAGTAAATACCCCAGACAAGACCAAGACTCACAATCACGACCACAACCACAACAACAACAACGAACACCGATTCACAGTACACCATTTCTCAAAATTTTTAGTGCAAGTTTTTATACAGAATCAATTCAAAATTCACAAGTGATCTATTCCAAATCAAGATAACAAACAACAACAAACAACAACGAACACCGATTCAAAATTCGTAGTGGAAATGTTTATATGAAATCGATTCAAAATTCGCAACAACAACAACAACAACGAACACCGATTCACAGTACACCATTTCTCAAAATTTTTAGTGCAAGTGTTTATACAGAATCAATTCAAAATTCACAAGTGATCTATTCCAAATCAAGATAACGAACAACAACAAACAACAACGAACACCGATTCAAAATTCTAAGTGAAAATGTTTATATGAAAGCAATTCAAAATTCACAAGTAAGATCTCTAAAAATTCGAATCCCGGTTGGGCACTTAATTTAAGATACCCATAAACCAACAGAAATTCAAGATTCGCAATCAAGACTCTCAATGGAAATGTTTAAACCGAATCAATTTAAAATTCAAAAGTGGGATCTTTAAAGGGAATGACGATTTTATGATTTTATACCTCAAAAGAAGCAGTGAAACGTTTCAAACGCAAAATTACCCCCATCCAAGTTCTAGGCCACTCAAAATCTACAAGTGATTTAAAGAGAAATCTAATACAATAGTTGTACACAAATTTTCGGCAGTCCACCCCAAAATTAAACAATATAATGTAATATTATGTTTACTGATCACAAAATAAAATTCGCAATTGATCCCATAAATAAACAATCAACCGAAAAATGTGGTAGAATTGTTTTTTGGGATTGTTGCACTTCTTGGGGAACCGATGACTCGATTTAGTTTGGGAATGCAAATCTTCCTCTCTCTCTTATCTGCTGGGGAACAATCGTTTGCCTGGGATATGGAAATTCCTATGCCGCTTTTGTCTTAGACTCGCCAACCAATCAATTGGCATTTCCGAGTTCCATCAACTCGCTGGCCCCACAAATCGATTGCAGCCAAGTCAGCCGGCATCAGCGTGCAATTACCCAGCCCCCCCAACCGTTCCCATCGACTGCAAGTCAAGGCAGCAAATAATGATTGGAAAATTGAGCTAGCTTCGTCCGGGGCAGGCCTGCACTGCCTTTCTCTCTAAGGTAGGCGCACAATTCAATTTACAGCGCACTAGGTAACTCACAGTAGGCAACAGGCCCTGCGGAAGTGAGCTCATGTGGAGAGCAGCCGTGGGCGACCGGCGAGCGGAGCAGTCAACTCTTTGCGCAATTGCCAATTACCTGGGCAGAGACTGGGTGCGTCCTGAGTCGGGCCAAATCCTTTAAAGTGTTCACTGTTTATGTCTCGCGCCCAGAGCTGTTTTACTTTAAGCAACGACGCGGTGGGTGGGGCTTGCTTTCAGCAGCTTTCACCTTATCGCAATTTACCAACCACTTCCTGCGCCGGCAGCGCGGCAAGAACCGCAGCCCACCCACCCGAGAGGCAGTGGAAACCGAGGACACATTACACAAATGCCACAAGCCCTTCCGGTGGCGCGTCTCTCGAAGTCTCACGTGTCATTATCTTAATTTGAGGCACTGCCAGCGCGAGTGCGATGGGTCTTCTTTCAGCTCTTATATCTTTTACTTGAATACACAATTATATAGATGTGTATATCCTGGTGGGGGGTGAGGTGGTCTGCGGTGGGAAAAATTAAATTCTTCATGCTTAGAGACGCGTGTCCAACCGGAGTCGATGGTGGAGTCGGGCGACCTCATTGCTCGCAATCGCCGCGTCTGCAAATCGGCATGTTTTCTAGCCGCTGTATCATGAGACTCCTGGGAAGGACTAAGCAATTTAAAGTCACCCTTGCCCAGCTTTCGTCACAGTCCATGCAGAGATTCTGCTTTTTTTGTTGGCTTTGAAATGAGCAACAGTGCAGAGCTTGTAATAAGAAATCAAGACTCGTCTGGGGTTTTAAAGCCTTAGTTGTTTCCCGAGTTTAATGTCTGTTTTATGCAAAGGCTCGCACCTCACCGAGGAGACCCATTTTCAGAGAATCTGAATCATCTTTTCTCTCGTCAGTCAGCCAATGCCTGTTTAAATGAGACTCCCAGGCCTTTGCATATTAAATGGTAAAACTTTGCAGGCTGCTCGGTTGCAATTGATTTGTAGAACTTTTAAATCAGTTATTCAATCTGAGATATGAAAAAGATAAAAGACCAGCTAAAGCAAAGAAAAGAATGCTGTGTCTTCAGATATTCACTGGCTTTCTGCTGCCTTTCGTTTATTCAGTTGAGTTTATAGTTCGATTCTTTCGGCCTCTTATGAGTCTTATTTGATGGGTCTTACTTACCCTTGGCAAGTTTTCCTGGCCTTATTTGGTAGATCTTACTTGCCCTTCCCCTCAGTTTTCTTGGTCTCATTTGGTCGGTCTTACTTACTCTTAACCTTAGTTTTATTCCTCTTTTTTGTTTAATTTTTACGCTTCATCCATTTAAATATGTTAATTTAAATGCATTTAATATTGTATAGTTCAGAAAAATCATACGCACTTAAATATCACAAATATCACGAACCATGACATGCACTTCTCGATCTCGAGCAACTGCCGGAGGCCTTACCCTGCCGTTCTTATATACACTTCAGGGGTCCATCGATCTGAGCTTTTGAGCTTTTGGAAGAAAGCTTTTTGCAAAGATCAGCAGCGCCAATATAGAGTGTTTGTGGGAGTTTAGGGATAGACGGAAGGACAATGAGACAAACAGACACGCGCAGGGAAAAGCCACAAAAAAAGGCAGACAGGCGAATAATCAAGAAGACAATAGAATGGACAGATCTTCTTGAAGAAAAAGAGATCGTTTCAGACTTTTACCAATATTCTTATGCCTATTTGAATATAAGAATCCCCGATTGTCGATCTGGTCATTAATTGATCCATTTTCCTTCATTAAAAATATTTCTAGACAAACAATCAAATTGAAGGGCTGGCTGAGGTAAAATCTGAATTTTTTGGCCGACAATTGCGTAATCATTAAATCCGATTGAAAGCAATTAAAGCGACTTATTTTAAGAACCAAGGCACACATAAATGTTTGATTAGCCGGCCGACCGACCGAGTTTGGCCGGAACAACGAATGATTTTTAAATTTATTGACACCGGGCAATCATCGAGTCTGTCGTCGGTCCACTCGCCGCATGCACAATCAAATCAAGTGAATTAAAACGTGATGCAATTTAATAATGGGCTGGGGAAATCCCGTAACCGGCAAACACAAATGCAGAATTTCACTTTTCGTAAAGTCAACGAATTTGCTAACTGCCCGAAAGCGGCGACGGCGGGTCGGGTCGATTGGTGGGTCAATGGTGGTTTTCTGGAATGGGAGCAGGTTGACTTGGCGGCTTTTTGGCATACACAATCAATTATGCAATATGAAAAGCCGAGCCGTGGACACGCACACACAACGGGCGCCAATGCCAACGCCAGCGCCGGCACGAAGAATCGAAAGGTCCTTTCAACAAATTTTCAATGCGTCTGCAATGCGGCATAAGCCGTCGGAACAGGCCCGGCCCAGACCCGGCACGAAAATAGACGTATATGAGCCGGCGGCAGGCAGGCAGGACAGGACAGCCAGGACGGCAACAATTTTATTTTCCGTATTGACAAAAGGAAGGCCGTCCAGGCCAGAGCAGCCGTCGGCAAGCGATTCTCATTGAATATTTTTACCAGAACTGTGCACCGTTTGCTTATATTTGGCCTTTTGCCCACTACCAAACTCGGCCCCGGCCGCCGCTGCACTTTACTGCTGAAGTCATCAACATCGTCGGAGTGCATGGGCGTGACTGCGAGCTGCTAGATGTGGGACAGTCCCTCTCACCCTCTCGATCCCACAAAAGCAGTTTATGCCAACAACAAAGGCCCTTCTGTCCGACGGCCGACACCCGGCAGCACAGCATTTTGACCTCAATATTTGCGAAAGTTTCTAGCAACAGTTGCGTTATGCGATTTGGTTGCTCACTCAATCGTCCATACGACGACGGGTGGAGGGGTTCAGGCGGCCACCAGCGCATGTGGAAAAGTTTGGAAAGCCCACGAAAGCTGAGAAAGAAGAAAGCAATTGATTGATAAATTTGATTTCTTGCCCTGTCTCCTCCCAACGAGTTGGCTGCAAGTTCGAAGGCGTTGACGGAAGTTTATGGTTTGATCGGAAACTCGCCAGGCCACTCAGAAAGTTTATCCTCCAAAAGCCGAGGCAGGCTTACTTAGATGCCCTTTGACTGCGCTACATAAACCCCAGATAGGTTCGAAACCAAGGCAATAAATCGAATCGATCGCCAACTGATGGACACATTTAAAAATTGGTAATTAATTTACTACAGCGAATGCTGACCGCCGCGTCCTTTAAGCCGCTGCACAAATGGCCCGATGAAATCGCTCATGCACTGCCCACCATACTTTGCATATTAACTACAGCGGCCGACATAAGCGAACAATACGCCGATATCATTATAAATAATGAACGCGATTTAACATTGTGTAATCCGTATGCGTTCTTTTGAATCTGCATTGGAATATGTGTACTCTCTCTCGTATATTGTGAATTTAATTAAACATTAATCACAACTGTGCCGGCATCCGTGGCGGTGACTCAGCAGCAATTTTGTCGCGTTAAATATTGAAAATCGCCTTGGCTTCCTGCCCCGTTCTCCCTTTGTCCGGCATTCCGGACTTTTCTCGCATAATTGAGTCAATACTCGTTTAGTAGCGTTAAATGATTTTCATATATCGATTAATCCTATTAAAGTTTTTTTTTTTTTTGGGGAACCATCATGAATTTATAGGCTTCGAATCGGAATGCTTTCCTTTCAAGCCACTAAAAAATTCCACTCATTTCTTTGGGGAATTTTGTAAAATTTGCATTTGCTAAATTTACAACTCAAATTCGCCTTGATTGATGACCAAATTAACCAATCAAAGGTTGCCGGCCGAACAATGAATAAAAAGTAGAATGCAAAATCAAAGCGGAGGGCTCGAAGGATTCCTGAGTCAGGGAAACAGTTTCGGGAATTCATAAACTCCGTGTTTTGACCCTTGAATTGTGGGCCAATTTGTTTTGACCCCTCAAGTTACTTTGGGAAGGCAGTTGATGAAATTATTACTAAAGAACTCTTTAATTTTCGAAAGAATATCTTTATTGGCGGAAAGAAACTCTTGTTATGCCAAAAAATATTTAGTCGAACTTTAATAAAATTACCTTAACTTTGACAGAGTGGAAAAAAGGCGAGACAACTTCTTCCTGGCGCTTTTAGGCAGAGATAGAAACTCCTAGTGAATTTGAAAAGACGAAAGCGTTTTAATTAGAAGCTTCTGCTGGATAAATTGTCCCCCAATTAAATTTGACTGCCTCTCCGATGTTTCGTTCTCAGCAGCAACGTAAAGCGGATGGCTTGTCAACCGGGCAGATCTGCTGGTGAAATTATGTGCGGCACATGTCGCAATTTACCGCCGGGAACGACCCACAGAAAGCGCCGTGTACATTCCCCACTTGGGCTTAATTATGCAACGCCAACCGTTTTGTGAGAAGAGATAAGAAAATTTCAACCACACTTAAGGGATGTGCGCTTGGAAGAGTTGAAAAGGGGAAGCTAAAGAATCCGGCAAGGATTTTCCCGCAAACTCTTATCAAATATTTATAATTTGAAGACATTTTACTCAAATTTTTTAAAGTTTAACTTAAAAATAATTTCTTATCTTAAAGATTGACTGCGGATTTGAAACTCTTTGATTCTATTTGCCTTTCTGACTTTATAGTTAAGTGTAAGTTTATTTTCTCTGGTGGTTAGTCGTCTCTATCGCTATTCAAATGGTTGGAGGGATAAGCTTAATAAATAAATAATAAATTCTATTTCAATTTGGTCCTGGGTTCTTGCATTTGTCTTGTTTTCTAGTCATTCCTGTTTATTGGGATCGTTAGGATCTTTATCGGCTTGCTTTTAGAACTTTCTGATAAGTGGAAATTTCGTATCGAATTTTTCTATATTTCTTACTGTCAGTTTGTTTCATCATTGTCTTTATTAATTTCTGTATTAAATTTATTGAAAAGTGTCCGTACATTCAGATTGAAAATTGGGAATGATCGAAGAACCAGCGAGCGACGAACGCAGCTGACCCACAAACTTCATAGAGTTGTTGGAACTTTTTTCTGGGGCGTAGAAAATTTCTCTTTCTTTTTCAAATCTCCTCTGCTTTTTATCTTGGTTACCGTTTAATCCTTCAGATTTTCCTCTAATTGGTAAACTGAAACGAAGTCTTCGTCTTCAGGACTTCAGGCTGCTAGTTTTGTCTGGATGTGTCCCGTTTTATTTTCTGCGCCAATTTTACCTAGCGGCTTAGTTTATGTCCAATTCCTGGTGGATTTGAGGCCAATCTTTCCCCAATCTAGTGCACTTCCCTTGGTTGTATTATTGGGCTAATTTCCAATTCGTTTCGGTCTTGTTACTGTCCCAATTTGCGATGGTGGGTGCAAGTTTATTGGACTTGGTTCTGCACCAACCTAGAGGTGGCCAATTGCTAAGCCCTCGTGCACTTGCCATCCAAAGGAATTCGTTTGAGTTTGTTTCTGTGTTCATATTCTGCTCACAAACTTCTTCCCATTGGTAGCGTCTCCTTTACTTTGTGGGCGCCTTATTAGCGAAGGATCTACATAGATCAGCTTTCAACCTTGTTTAAAGAAATTTTTTTAGGGAGGTAAAGCATCACATTCCGAGAACCCTTGGCCGACCGTTTGCCTTGTTGGTACTGAAACCGTGTGGCAGTTAGCCATAATATCCAAAGAATCGAGTAGCCTTTTCCGTGGGATTATTCAAAACCTACTAAAA
>JBAMCP010002338.1:0-13171 GCA_037075105.1 Lissocephala sabroskyi | reverse complement strand
ATAGTAATGTCTTCAAGAATATAGAATCCAAACTGAGATGATCTTCCGGCTTCTTGAACTCTAGAGATCTTTTGGAACCAAGAATTCAAGAAAACAGAGGTTATGAGTTCACGATTTTTTGGAATCTTGAGACTCCTATAGGTCTATGCCTGGGACCTTAAGGAACCTCAGCACCAACTTTTCATGAAATCGAATCGTGGAATCCGGAGATACCTATTGGTTTATGTTTGGGACCTTTAGGAACCCAAAGCACCAATTCGGAGTCAATATCATGATTTAGAATCGTGAAATCTTGAGTCCTTGGGAACTTAAGGAACCTCAGCACCAACTTTTCATGAAATCGAATCGTGGAATTCAGAGATACCTATTGGTTTATAATAGGGACCTTTAGGAACCCAAAGCACCAGTTCGGAGTCAATATCATGATTTAGAATCGTGGAATCTTGAGACCTTGGGAACTTAAGGAACCTCAGCAAAAACCCGGAATCAACCTTAGTCTGTGTCTCATCTTGAAAATTCCCCTTTGTCTCCGCCGGTGACTAACGGTTGAAATTTGCATAGACTGTACTTTTGCAAGAGCTCAGCCTTCAAAATACCCGAAGAAACTGACTCATCGGAGGCAAAATTACAAAGACTTTGGTCTCCCAAAAGACCTCCCATTGATGGGATCTTTGTTTGGAGAGGTAACTCCGCCAATTGGGCCACATTACCAGGGTTGCTTTGTGTCCTCACTCTCTCCCTGGGGTCTGCGAATCAGAAGTGCAAACAAGACGAAATTCGAGGCGAGAAATTATCAGCGACGATTGTGCAACGGCCACCGACGAGGCTGTGGTAATCGAATTGGCATTGCATTTGCCGTTCCAGGGGAGGGGGTAGGGAGGGGTGGGGGGTGTTGGCAACGATGATATCAGCGGCTAAGTTGGCGGCTAATAAAATCTGACGTGAGGGAATTTTCGTTTTTTAACGACGGCTCTCATCATTGTCTGCCGTCGATTCCAGCGCCTTGGCCAACCAGTTAATCGGCCCGAAAGCCCCACCTGCGGGTTATGCAAATAATCACCCCCCTCCCCTCCCTACCATCATCGGCATAAGTTGCTCATCGAGATGATAGCAGAAATTCTAATCTTGGCCGAATGACTTGGCTGCGATTCCGGCGGAAATTTTCGACTGCTCACCTGTTCTCCCGCTTTATCGCCAACCCAAGGGACGGGGACCCAAAGACCCGCATAGACAAGCGCGTAGACTCCCCCACCCCCCCGACGTGTACGTCGAGTGACTCATTTGCCAAGCCAGTCGACAGTTCTGGCCGGCGTAATACCCCGAATGCCTTAAACGTACGTCAGCATATAGAAAATTATAGAATTTCGATGTGGCCGGCCGGCGGCACCGGAAGACGACTGCTAAGCAAGGCAAGCGAATAACGGGACAAGGTGACTGCAGAGTCTCAAACTGACCCTGAACTTTTTGGTATACGAGGTGGGTTATTGGATAATCTTTGTCTTTTAAGAGACCCAAGAGAATCGAACTCAAGATCCCAGGAGAAACTTAGGAGTAGACGGAAATCAAAGATCAGGAACGACGGATACAGTTCAAGAAAGATTTATAAGGAGCCAGATAGAGTGTAGGATCCAGGAGAAACTAAGAGATTGAAAGAACGACTGTCGCATCAGGAATACTGGATACAGTTCAAGAATATACGAGAGTATTATAAAGAGTGTGGCAGAGTGTAGAATCTTAAGGGACCATTCAAACAAGAAGACTGTCTCCCAACACTCTGATATACCCGATTGGTTACTGGATAATCTTTTCCTTCCAAAGACTCAAGAGAATCATACACCAGATTCCATGAGAAACTTAGGACTACTCTGAAATCAAAGATCAGGAATACCAGATACAGTTCGAGAATTCTCGTATATAAAAGTATTATAAGGAGTGTAGAATCCTATGGGACACTCCAAGCAAGAAGACTGCCCCTTAACTCTGGTACACCTGGTCGGCTACTGGATCAATAGATTCGAGGGAATCTCACACCAGAGAAAACCGCAGTCAGAAACTAAGGGATTTGTGAGAAATCAAAGATCAGGAATTCCAGATACAGTTTAGGAATGAAAGTATTATAAGGAGTTTGGTAGAGAACACTTCTCAATTGATTTAAAGACTAAATCTATATCCAGAACTCGTTAGCTCTTCCTCCTCCATTAGACGGCTATAACTTCCCACATAACGGGAAATATCTCTCAACGCCTTCTTTATAGTACAGGAGCCCTCATTATTTCCCCCACCCCCCGTTCAGTGTAATTCCCAGAGACACAAATCAAAAAAATCCCCACTGTACGTAGAAATTTGGTTGTTTTTGAGGCGGAGCGTCACATTCCCCGTCAAAGGGGGTTAGAAATGCCGTTAGACTTGATGGCTACGTGAGAATTTGAAAATCGGGGACGGGGGCGATGACGATCAATGACACTAACGAGGGTCGCCGCGCCGGTTGTGGGGTGAGGGGAGGTTACAAAATTCGAAAATTTTCGCACTTTCAGGGGCAAATTTCGATAATTGCCTGCTGTGTGTGTGCGTGTGTGTGTGTGTGTTACACTTTCACGTGTCACTTTTCGCACAGCCACTGCACTTTTTCTTGTGGCTTTTTTGTTTGTGCTTTGAATTTTCTTGTTTTTTTGGCCGATTGCTTCACTCGCCGTTTCTCTTTCGGGCCAATTTGCACTTAGTCATAGCCGACGGACGGGGTCGCCGAGAAATACTAACTGTGCGATTTAGCGCTGATTTGTTTTGCATCTGCGAGAGAGCGAAAAAAAATAAACTCCACACAAGAAAAAAAAGCACGCGAGGCGTCAGCGTCGACGGCGCTAATAAAACTGAAAACAAAAATACGCAGAAAGAACGCAGCGGCAGAGCCGCAAAACCAACAACAACAGCGATAATAACCGACTGCGGCTAATAACAAAGCCAACGGTAACTCTCTAATAATAGCAAAGGCAAAACGACGGCGACAGCGGCAGGAGCAGCGAGCCGAACGCACGCGTGCAGGCCAAGCGCAGACACGAGGAGTTGGGAGCTGTGAGCCGAACAGCGGGCCGAACGCACGCTTCGCTGCTGCGGCCCCTCGCTTATCGGCCTGTGCGTTTTGTTCTTTGCTTTGGCGCCTGCGCCTGGTTCACCTGCTCTGCTGATGCGGCTGCGATTGCGGCTGCCGTTTTATCTTATCAGGCGGGGGGAGCGGGGGAGGGGCGAAGACTTGAATAATTTTTGCTCTTTTCTGTTCCCTTTTTTCTCTTATTCTATGCGCCGGCCGTCCGCGCTGCACTCACTTGTCGCGTTCATCAAGCCAAACTGAAACTTCCACTCGTTTGCATTGCATAAGGCAGACTCGGTATGCGGCGACGTCGCTGCTTGCGTCAACGTCGGCAGAATTGTGAGTGGTGGCGGCGGTGAATCCAAAATTCAAATTGACAAGTGACCTTCATTTCGACTTGGCTTTGATTCGGATTAATCGAGGGGGCGTAGGGCGCACCTCCTGCCCCAAGCGCCAAGCAGGTGTACCCACGGCAGGAGTGCCCAGGCAGACAGACGGACGGACAGACGTTGAGTGGCAGCCGCGATGGCGTGACCATTTTAGTTAATCCGCCAAGAACGATTTTCGGGGGCGTCTATCGATTGCCGCCAGCGATGACGACAACGACAGGCGAGCCGGCGGCGGCGCTAAGGAAGCCTCACCCAAGCGCCCTCGCCATCGTGACATCATCGGGTACATCATCTTCATTAAGTGCGACCCTCGCTCGATCCAACTTCTGGGTGTTCAGCTACGCTTGTCTCTAATCTCCCGGGAGGGGGTGGGGGGAGGAGTTCTGTAACTTCCTCAATGACCCATTTGGCGGGCTGAAAGGGAAAGGAGGCTCCATGCTGGCTCGCAAAACCGTAATTTCTTCATTAATAAATCCACGGAAAGAAAATAAAACCATCGATTAATCAATCATCGTTGGGGCGAGTGGAGGTTCCCACACGCGGGGTGATTAGGAAAGCTTTGGATATTTTTTTTCTTTCTTATTTCTTAATCTTTAATCGGAAGTGGCTTAATAAAGTGGCTGAAGGGGAGGGAGGGGGTCGAAAAACAAAAACAGAACTTTCCAAATGAGAAAGCAGGCGGTTTCTGGGGGAGAAAGTAGATATTCTCAAGGAAACTAAAGAATCGAAAGGGTTACGAAACTTAGGATATCGAATACTGTAATCGGGAGAGGTAAAAGACTTTGAGGATTATCAAATTCGACCGTGAATTGTTCTATTATTCTTATTTCACGCTTTCTGCCCATCTGTCCAACTGTCCACACAACTTCTTCTGTGTTCCCAAGGGCAGTATATTGAATACCTCAATCAGGAGGCCTAAGAGACTTTAAAGGCCTCGAAATTCGAGGGACAATTTGACTGTTTTCCTCACTTCTCTCTTTCTGCCCATCTGCCCAAGTGTCTCTCCGACTGTCCATTTAAATTCTTATGTATTCTCAATCTCAGGATATTGAGTAACACAATCAGAAGGTTCAACTGATTTTAAGGACCTCGAAACTTCACCGACAATTGTACTATTTTTCTTGGTTTTGATCTTTCTGCCCAACTGTCCAACTGTCTCTCCGACTGTCCACCCAATTTCTTCCGTGCTCCCAAGCTCACTTATCGAATACCGTAATCAAGAGGTTTGAGAGACTTCAAGGACCCAAAGTTCTACCAATAAATGTACCATTATCCTCATTTCACTCTATCTGCCCATCTGTCCAACTGTCTTTCCGGCTGCCCGGCCAATTTCCCCCAGTGTTTCTTCGTCTCCTTTCTTTCAGTATTACCCCTTCCCCCACTACATATCTTCGCTGACGCGACCCCTGGAGAATCCGAAGAATGCAAAATTCCCCCCACCTCCCCGTACGCCTGACCGATCGGGCAGTCGATCTTTGGCATGTCGGGCGGTTCCCCCCACCCACCACCCACGCATACCCGCGACAAGCGCGTCTACAATTTCCGCTTATCACAAAAAAAAGCGAAGGTAAAGAAAAAAAAACACTTGAAAGTTTTACACGAAATTCCAAGCGGCGTCATTGATATGACCAGGCCAAAAAAAGACCCTGAGGGCTCTCGTGCGCACTTGTAACCAAAGCCATTTGCACAGCTGCTCTCCCACCCCACCTGCCCCCACCCGCTTTTGCCAACGCCGCTCGGTCGACACCGCAAATTGTTTGTTTGCATTTGCGGTTGGGGGGCCGCTTGTTTTGATTAATGGGCACGATGGGCCTACAATTACCCAACCATCCACTGATAGAAGCCCCCCACCCCCTGCCCACCCGTGACCTCCACCTTAACCGATGTTGCCCGCTGGAATGTTCCGCTCTCTCACACTTTCCAGCGCGCCAAAGGTGCCCTCAGTTCACGGCTAAACGGGTGTACAGGGGGTGGGGGTATTGTCTTTATCAGTGTTACGATTAACGGCTACCAGGCCCACAAAAGAAACTACGGCGACCGACCGTCGACGACGGCTCGCCAAAGTCAACAAACAAATTGCGAACCAATTGTTACTGAATTTTTCAGTAAGTCGAAAGCGGAAGGAGGTGGGGGAGATAATTTCACCATGAAGACTATGGAATACTCTTTAAGAGGGGGAGATCAAGAGATCCTAAGAAACTCTAGAAGACAGAGAACAAAGAGTATTCCAAAACGGGTAAGTTTAAAGAGATTCTCAAGGACCGGAACATTTCAGAGATCCAAAGACTGAGAAAGAGGGAAAAAAAGAGGGAGAGGTTCTCAAAGGTTCTCCAGAAAGAAAGAAAAAGGGTATTTTTAAACGGGGAAGTGTAAAGAGATTTAGAGATTCTCAGAAACCCAAAAACCCTCTAGGTGCAGAGATCCGAAGACTGAGAAAGAGAGAGGAAAAGAGGGAGAGATTCCCAAAGGTTTTTATGGAAGAGATCTTTAGGTTTCAAGTCCCCATTAAGGTTTTTTGGAGATTGGAAATGTAAAACTTAGCTAAAGATCAAGTTGAAGGATTGAGAGACTTAAGGAAACTCCCAGAACTTGTTTGATCAAAATGAAAAAGTCTTTTTGGGGATCACAAATCTCATCGAACTCACCAAATCCTTTTTGATTGTTGGAATTACGATTCCGCCACAATGAACTGGAGAATTTCTATGGATTCTGACTGAAAAAGAAGGAAAACGGAAAAATTGAGCGACTTTAAAGAATTTCAAGGAAAGAACGATCTTAAAAGACTTTGATTGGCGTGTGATCCGATCTTTATCTCTGTCATTCAGCGATCTTTATCAGAGCCCAGAAAAGTACCAAGATTATTCGGCACTCGAATTGCCCTGAGGATCCCGCTCCAATTGATCGGTCTTTTAGGTTCTTAAAAAGCTCTTCCAATAAAACCCTGATCGACGGCTGATCTCACCTTTTTCCTTATCATTCAGCGATCATCGTGAAAGCCCAGAAAAGTACCGAGATGGTTTGGAACTTGAATTGCATTCGATTTCCTCGAGAATCCAGCTCCAATCGTTCGGTCTTTAAAGACTCTTCCATTAAGACTCTGATCGAAGGCTGATCCCACCGTTTCTTTATCATTTAGCGATCATTGTGAAAGCCCAGAAAAGTATTAAGATCGTTCGGCACTCGAATTGCCTCGGGAGTTCCGCTCAAGTCGATCGGTCTTTCGGGTTCTTTAAAGACTCTTCCATTAAGACTCTGATCGACTGCTGATCCCATCTTTATCATTTAGCGATCAGAAGAGTACCAAGATCACTTGGAGCTCGGATTCCACTCCAAACGATCGGTGGTTGGGGTTCTTTAAAGGCTCTTTTATTAAGACTCTGATCGACTTCTGATCCCACTTTGTTCTTATCATTTAGCGATCATTATAAAAACCCGATAAGTACCAAGATCATTTGGAACTCCAAATGCATTCAATTTCCTCGAGAATCCCTCTTCAAACGATCAGTCTTTTGGGTTCTTTATGAGTCATTAATGAGGCTTCGCTTTGCTTTTAACTGTTCTGGGGCGGGTATCAAAATTGCCGTGCATTTCACTTTGGAGGCTGGCCGTCCCGTCCGTCCGGCTGTCTGTGACCCCGTTTACGGGAATTCTTCTTATTTTTGTTTTCATGCGCGCGCTCGCCAACTTGAAAAAGTGGCACAAACTCATTCAAAAAAAAAAAAAAAAATCAAGCCGAGCGGCGGCGGCAGCAACTCGAACGAGTTTCAGGTTGGCAAATTCGACAAAAACAAAAACGCCATATGATCGGCACTGGGGGTAATGATAGTTTTACGATCATTCAGAGAGTGAGAGAGAGAGAGAGAGAGGGAAAAGGGAGAGGGCGAGGATCCCCTGAGGAGGCGGCACTTGCCACGCCTTCGTTTTTTTCTGCCAAATCAGGCGTGGCTGCTGCAATCGCGCTTTTCTAGGCTGCTCCACATTCCACGGCAGCGGCTGCGACGCCGGCCGAGCTTAGAAAGAAAGAAAATCCCGTTAGTTTGGCCCTTTTATTTTTTGCATGCCACCGGCAGCGGCGGCAGCAACGACCGCAAAGTCGCGTCTTTTAGTTTAATTAGACTTCAATCAATGCCAGCGGCCCGAGGGGGGGGCGCCTCGAGAACCAAAAGCCCCAAGGCAGCTGCCGTCAGCCTTAATGACCGAGGAGGGAACCCCCCACCCCCCACCACTCCTCTCTACTCCCTTCCCCACAACAATGGCAACGAAACAGCAACAACAAAAAAGCACACAAAATTGGGTCAATTGCAATTGCGCGCATATGGTAAAAAGGGGGGGGGGGAGGTAGGGGGAATGGCTGACTCTTCATTTGAATTGCAATTGCCGTCTTACGTTCTCTAGCAAGTAAAAAAAAAACCTCAAACAGCTGTTGGAAATTGATATTCCCCCCACTCCCGTTTGAGTTACGAAGAGAATTCTGGGAAGAAAAGAACTCGCTCAATGGAGGCTGAAATTCTCTATGAGAAGTTCCTTAACTTGAGGACAGCAAAGAAAGAGAAAGAAGACAGGGGAAGTATTTGATGTGGAGGAACTTTAAGGAGACTTCAAAGATCAAATAGGCAGTACTTTCTTTTCTTTTCGATCTGTTGATTATAAAGATTTTATCAGATCATTTCAAATTTTTTTAAAGCGCTCGCTGGATTGAGGCGAAAGTTCTCCATAAGAAGTTCCTTAAGTTGAAGTATTAGATGTGCGATTATAAGGAACTTGGAGGAGGCTTTAAAGATCAAGAGTTCCAGTTCTTCAGATCAGATCATTTCATATTCTTTGGAAGATCTTTAAGAAAGCTTTCTCTTCTTCTTCCTCTCACGCACTTCCCGTTTTGTGTTAGGGATTGAATTCTAGGAAGAATTCTTGATTCTCTGTAAGAAGTTCCTTAACTTGGAGAAGGCGGGAAGTTCTTTATGTGGGATTATAACTTGGAACTTGGAGGAAACTTTAAAGATCAAAGAGCCAGTATTTATTTTCATACCGATCTGTTCCTTAGATTTTATAAAATCATTTCATATTCCTTTCGAAGACCCTTAAGCAAGCTTTCTAACTTGAAGAAAGCAACTAAGGAGGACAGGTAAAGTAATTTATCTGGGACTTTAAAGATCAAAGAGCCAATTCTTCAGATCAGATCTTTATATATACTATTAATCCCAGCTTCCCCTTCTTTCTCTCCTTCCCATAGAGATTCCATTATAATTACCTCATTAAAGATTGCGAAAGAGCCGCTTGAAATTTATGAAAATTTTTATATGGAATTTTGAAATCTTTTTTTTGGTATTATTTTCGATTCTACCCGCTCACAGCGGCTTTGGTGTTGGCCACGTCGGGGGTCTCCCAGGGGGTGGGGGGAGTGCCTGTCACTTTGTAGTGTTTAATGCATGAAATGATCCCGCTCACCCGCCGAGCGCCAGTTCGCCTGCTCCGGCAATCAATTGAAAGTTGGAATGCTCAAATGACGCAGACGTTGGCAGGGCGGGGGGCGGGGGCTGCCAACCTGTCGCAGGTGGCCCGATCAGCGCGCCACATGCCTGAATTTCCAGTGTCCAAATCAATCCGTGGCCGTGTCCGAAAACCACCACCAATTCCCCATTCCCCAATCCCCATTCCAATTTCCATCAATTCCCCCCGTCAGCTGGGAAAACATAAAAACCGGTGATGGTGGTGGGGGGAGCGCATTTTTTACATTGCAATCGACGGGGGGAGGGGGGTAGGCAACTTCCACGAAGAAAGTGAAAAGAAATTAAATGTCGACGGCGACGCTTTTCTTGCTTAGTTGGCTTATTGATCGGCCGGTTGGCCAAAAACTAAACTAGGAGGGAAGTTCAGTAAGTTCCCAAAGACCTGATCTTAAAAAAGATCCAGGAATTAAGGGGAATATAATAAACCCGAAAAAATTTCATTTCGAAAGTCTAAGGAAATCTTGAGAGATCTTAAGAGAACTTAAAGAATTCCTAAATGTCTCCAAACTCCCCAAATAAACCAACTTAGGGATCGATTTTTAGACTTACCTATAGATTCCCGGATTCTTTAGTTTTCGTTTCAATTGAAAGCCTAGGAGACCTGAAAAGACCAGAGAATTTGATAAGATCTTCAAGCTTCTAAGCCAGACTTCCTGCCTCCTCTTTCCATCACCCTATATACGTTTTTTGAAATGTCTGAGATCCCGTTATTTTACCTTCACCTCTATAATTGCCGATCCCAAACGATCTGTGGGTAAATTTGCTTCTCCAATGAGCAGATCGAATGAAATTGAATGGAAAACGGCAAATTGAATTATTGATTTTCAATTTCACTTTTCATGCCGCTTAAAGAAATACAAACAGTTGCAGAGTTGAACACACGCGCAGATGGACAGTCGGACAGTTGGACAGATTGCGCGGTACGCCCTCGTTAATTGCGTCTTAATTGCATTTTGTGGAAAAAAATAAAAGAAAACCAGTCGAAGAAGAAGAAAACCTGCCGCAATTACGCACTCACCAAGCCGCACAGACGGACAGTGGGACAGTTGGACAGACGGACGGAAACGCCAACGTCGCGTCGCCGCGTCTGCCGCCACCTCCGCCAATCTCTGCGCCGCGTATTTGTGATCGATTGTAACTCAAAGATTCAAACTCTTTTTGCCGCTTTTATCTTCTGCTTTTGGGCTCGTCGACTGCGCCGACTGAACAACCTTGACAAGCTCAGCGAGAGGGGGCGGGGCAGGGGGCTGGCAGGGAAATCAACTATAACAAATTAATGACAGGAAATCGCCAGCGACTGCAATTGAGGAGCGCTCCGCGTTGGAGCAACGAGCCGAGCAAGTGCAATGCTAACAATGCCCATCCCACACACTCGCACACACACCACAGATGAGCTGCCGCTTTGGAACTTTTGTGCGTCGTTTTAATTATCCAACCGGTTGAGTTGGCGGCAATCACAAATCCCAATCACCATCGCCATCAACAATTGCAATGCCGTCAAGGGGTTAAGAGGGGGTGGGGGGAGGGGGGCGCAACGCCCATGCCAAGACACATCTGGCATCTGGGCTTGGATAACCAAACGCTGCGGCTGTCGCTGTCGCAGTTTCTGTCCCTTTGTTTTTTGGTCTGTGCAACTGTCCAAGTGTCCAACTGTCTGGTTAGGCACGCTAAGCCAACACGCCCCTTAAAAAAGACACGAGGCAACCCTGGGCCAAAAGCTTAACGGTAAAAGTACAAAAAAAAAGCTGTTGAGATTGAGAAATTGAAATAAACTCAACTCAACACTTGGTGAGAAAAAACTACGCAACTGTCCAAAAAACTGAGCTATTACTTCCCTGACCTACCTCAAAAAACGGATAGAAAGTCCAGCCAGTCCAATCTCAACACTTGGTGAGAAAAAATCTGCCCAACTATCCAAAAAAACTCAGCTATGAATTCCCCGACCTACCGTAAAAAAACGGCTAGATTACGGCCAAATCTGGTTGGAAAGCACTCCCAACTGTCAATCGCCGCTTTTGTTATTATTTCGACTGTCCGTCTGTCCAACCGCGCAGAATTGCAATTCCACAGCCGACTGGGAGGGGCGGGCCGGGCTGGCGCACATGAAATCAAATCGAATCGGTTTTGGCCGAGCCAAGCTGACTGGCTAACTGGCTAACCGACTGGCCGACTGGGAGTGGAGTGTGTGGGGTGCATTGAACCTCGGAGAACGGTAAATGCGGTTCACCTTGGGGTAAGTGCAGCAGCGCAGCTGCTGGTCCGCCCAGGTGTCCCCATGTCCGCGAGTCTCTTGGGGTTTTTTTTATCAATGAAAAAAACAACGGGCACTTGGCTTGCTGGGTGGCCTGCTGGCACCGCCACGCCCCTTGGCTGCCCATAAGCAGCCACAAAACCGACCTGGAAAAAATCAATCAATGGAATCAGATAAGTCGACGGCTCTCGGTTAGTTGGTCGGTTGGCTTAGCCAAACAAAATCGCTTGGAATTCCATTCAATGAGCTGTGGCGTCACGAAAGTCTCAAAAAAAAGTACAGTTGTGTTCGCCACACGCACAAAATCTAAGGAATCTGTAGTGCAACTCTGAGTGTTTGAATTGCTTGCTTGGAAAAGTACAGTTGCGTTCACCACACGCACAAAATCTATGGAATCGGAAGCTCTTACTTCCTTTTCAGTGCAACTCTGAGTGTTTGAATTGCTTGCTTGGAAAAGTACAGTTGCGTTTGGGAGGGGAGAAGTTGCTCAATTCACAAAGGGATCGAGGACTGTTTCTGTTCTTGGGAAGAACTTCTTTTAGTCTGCTTGAGGTTTCGATCTTAACTTCCCCATTCCATTTATTTTTGGAGACAGCAGGGATTCTTTCTGGTTTCTTACGAAAGTTTTAAAAGAAGTACAGTTGCGTTCGAAATCTATGGAACCTGAAGCTCTTACTTCCCTCTCAGTGCAACCCTGAGTGCCTGAATTGCTTGGAAAAGTACAGTTGCGTTTGAGGTGAAGTTCACCAGCTCACCAGTTTCTGTCTTTTGGAAGAAGTTCTTAAAGTCTTCTTCTATTCGAGTAGGAAACCCAAAAGTACGGTTGAGTTTTCGTTCTAAAGTTCCTCATTCCCTTAAACTTCTTTCTCTTTTCTCAGTGCTTAAGCTCAAAGGACATTTAGAAGGGGAAACTAAGCCCTCCAAAGTTCCGTCTTCCCTTCCTCTCTCATCATCAAGTCGAGTTCACTGTCCCCCTCTCTTATCCACGCTCTGGTCACCCTAATTTGAGGTGTACCGTTATTGCAATTGCCGCAAATCGAAGTCAGGGTCGGCCGGGTTAGCCTCAACTTGCCTCTCTGCCTCGGCCGAAGTCCGTTTCTGATTGGGAAAACTCACTCCCCCCAGTTGGTTTGCCCGGCAATCGGATCACTGGACCGACTGACAACCCGGCTAACTGACCCTGTTGTATCGATTGCTCTGCTGCATTCTACCACTCCGAGCCGGGGTAGGCGGGAGCCAAGATCTTCGCAGTCACCGACGTCGTCGTCGTCGCGAATCTCGGACGCGGTTTTGGGTTGCATTGTTTCGCCTGAAAGCGGATATGCGGGCTCAGTCACCCAAGCGAGCGACTGTCCAGATCAGCTGGCACACACACGCCCCGTGTGTGCGTGTGTGTGTGGGTGGGTGAATGAAATGTCATTGACTGCAGGGTTGACAGAGTGACGGACGGCCTGTCAGTTGGCATGACTGGGAACATTTAAAAATCCGCTGGCGATCGCCGCAGTCAAAGGCCTGTGGGAATCGTGTTGACCTTGAAACGGAACCGTCCTCCCCCTCCCCACGATCGTGGCTGCTTCTCTCCAGCCAAAAAAAGTGCTAAATGCTGACTAGAAAAACCTGACAAACCACTAAGATTGGGGGGTGGGGGGGAGGACGAGGCGGAGTCGCAGGGGGCCACCCAGGCCAGAGAAAGTAGCGATTGCAGTCGGTCGACCGGCCAGACAGTCAAACGGGTTGGCAAAAAAGTAAAATTAGCTGCACATTTTAGGACACACGGAGCCGCCGCACACACACAAGCCACCGTCGTGATACCGGTGAGTAGGGGGGGGGGGGGGGGGGGGGGGGAAAGGAAAACAGACCAAAAGATGTCACCTGTAGGCCGTAGAAAGACAAAAAAAAAGATCCACAGGGGAAGCCGTAGAGAGGGGAAAAGGTGGAG
>JBAMCP010002337.1:0-13179 GCA_037075105.1 Lissocephala sabroskyi | reverse complement strand
GTATAAGCGTGGAGAGCTTTGGTTTGTTGCCGAAGAGGCTGACTTTGTTGTTCTTTTAATTTTTCCGGACCGTGCAAAAAAAATTACGCCGGCTTATTCGATTATTATCTAGCCAATCGATTGCTCACCTACCGATAGGTCTCAGTTGGTATTTGTAGGGTTGTTTCGATTGAGTGGACAGTGCGCGCGCGAGTTGGCAGTGCCAACAAGTGTGGCAACGCCAGTCGTTTCTCAATAACTTCGCGCCCCCTCCCCCGCGATGGTTAGTAGCTTCCAAGAGAGTTTCCAATAAAAGTCGCGTTTATTTGGATAAAATTTCTTATAAATTAACCAATGCAAATCCAACGCAAGTGCAATTAACATTTCTATTTAATTACCGCCGTAACCGCTGTTTGCAGCCCAAATACCGACAACTTTTCAAGTGTACACACATACAAGTTATTGTTGTTGTTGTTTTTCTTCGCTTCAGTTTTGCATTGGCCGCGGTTGATTGCGCTGTGCGGAACGCGAGCGAGAGTCATATTATTAATGATTACTGTCGCGGCAAATACCTGCAATAATTCATAAAAACGCATCAAAGTCGTTATGATAAATTCGTAAAAAGGACAATGACCAGGCTATGACGTAGAAGCAGAAGCAGCGCTGCCACCACGGCCGTGGTTACACTGTGCAAGAGAGCGAGCGGAGCGAGTGCCAGAAAGAGCGAGTGAGAGGAAGAACGAGAGGGCGTTCGTGAATGTATGAGGGGAGCGGCGCGGTGGTGTGGGTGCTAAAACAAAGAGGACGAACGGCGGCCAGCAATTCGCCGCGGCGGCGAAATCACTCGAAACTCAAGAAAACACACAGCCCGGCCAGAAAGTATAAACAACAGCAGCAGCCGCACTGCCAATGAAGCTTAAATAATGTCAGCGACACAAATCGATGCCGATGTCGAAACCATTCAGACTTCACCAACTTCAAACAACTGCAGCAACAACAACAACAACGGCACCAACATAAACAACAACATGGCCCATTTAGAGCAGCAACAACAACAACAGCTGCCAGACGACCTATCAGAAGCAGAGGCAGCCGCCTCAGCGGCATCCAACAATAGCGGCCTCGTTGGCCTGGGGCTGACGTTGATGCAGTCGTCGCCGCCGCCGCAAAGCTACCGACACTCGCGGGCCTATCGCCACTTCAAGAATCCACCGCAGCCCCACATGTGCATACGAACGACGACGGAGACGGGCGAGGAAATATTCATAAATGTTCTTAGCTGGACGCGCATTGTGATACCACAGGAACCCAGTGATCCCATACCCCTCTACGGTGGCATGCGCGTGAGTCCCTCTAACTTTTCCTATTCTTCGTTCTCCTCTATAGTTTGGGTTTATTTTTAGGTCCCTCCGGGCAGTCCGCGCAGTCCACCCGTTGTGTTTGCCGTCATGGCCAATCCAGAGGTGCTAAAAGACTCGGGACGCCACAGCAAGGACCCCGAGGAGCGGCGGGCCATGGTCGAGCTTATGTGCGACTTCGTGGAGGCTATGAACCCCGGCGTGAAATTAGTCAGGTAAGTCAGTTTTACCCTCAGATCATAACCGGCTAATGTTTGTCTCTCTCTGCCAGGAACGCCGTCATACTCAAGGACCGAGATATTTCCGGCGAGCTCAAGGACGTGTGGAATGCCGTGCAGGCCCAGCGCGACCGCGAAAGGGAAGAACAAATCCTCCAGCAGCGCCAGCAGCAGCACTACCAGAACATCACCACCCAGCAAATGTTCCCCAAGTCGCCGGACGCTGCCCGGGCAGCCACAGCGGCCATCGAGGCCAACGCGGCCGCCGAGGCTGGGCCAGAAAACGGCATCACTTTGGCCGTTTTCGCCCAACAGCTGGACAACAAAGTGGCCAGCGAGCAGCTCGAAGAGCCCGCTCCCCCTGCGGCCACAGCCGCCACTCCCTTGGAAACCAGTGATGGTTGTGCCGATCAAACGGACGGAACAAATGCCTCGCCTCCCGCAGCCACAGACAATCAGCCCCAGGGCCCCGACCTGGCTGCGGCCACTACCCCGTCAGCCGAGGTGGAGGCCAGCACTGGGCTGTCGAATGGCAGCAACGGAGCCAACCATCCACCACCTGCCACCACACAACCTCAGGCTTTGCCACAGGCCCAGCCAGTGGCTCCAACCGTTCAGCCCCCAGTGACGCCCGCTCCGGTGGCAGCGCCGGCCAAGAAAGAAAAGCTCGGCGGCTTCCTGCCCAACGGCTGCATCTTCCCGCGCTTCAAAAACAACAAGCACAAAGACAAGGACAGCAACCACAAGGAAACAAAGAGCAAAGAGAAAACCCTCCTCAATGCTTTGAAGAAGAGCAAGGAGAAGAAAGTGGCGCCGATCGAGCAGCCGCCTAACAACGACAAAGCCAACGACAACAACGGCAGCGCCACGCAATACGAAAAGAACTGCATGAACAATCTCGAGTGCGAAGTGCAGAAGCTCGACTTGAACAAGATCGACGGCGGCGCCAACAACGACACCAACAACATGTTCATTAAACTGAAGGTGGCTTCCAATTCGGCGACAGCCGCCACGGCCAAATAATCGGACACTTGCCAATCATTTTCACACCAACATCCGCATCCGAATCATTCAACCAGCCCATCCATCCAACCACACACACACCATCCAACAAAGTGAGTACACACACACACATACACACATTTCATTGTTCGAACTTCGAACCTCCCCTGGTCCCCTGGCAGAAGGTTGGGGCTTGTAGTATATTTGCTAATCCCATGGATATATAGGAATAGGTATATAGGGTTATAGATTAAAGACTCGTACTCGTTAGTTGTATCAGTCAATTTTTGAGCCGACAAACGACACAGGAGACTCTACGAAATCCGAAACTGAGAAAGCAAATTTTGTGCCATTTCCAAAGCCATACAAAAAAAAAACAAGAAAACTCTTCCCAAAACTCGTTCACTGCAGATCGGAAATTTATATATAGCATATATAGTTTTTTGCCTTATATACAGCAACCAGAGCGACATCAGCAACAAGTAGAAGTGGCCCAGAATACAAAAAGAAAATAGAAGTTTTTTATACGCAATTTAAGAACTAAGAAAGCCAAAATCTTCTCACTTTCTCCCCCTGCCCTGCACCCTCAGCTCACCGCCCCCTCGCTCATCTTTGAAATCGAAAAGTATTAGGAATTTCCCTCTGATCTCTCTCCGCCCCCCGCAAATCCCAGAAGTGGCGTAGAGGCGGCGGCCGCCTGCATTTTTTATGGGCCGCCGCCCTGCGCGCCCCACGAACTGCAAGTTTACTTTAAACAAAAACTCCAAAACGACTGAAAACAAAAGAAAAGCTGCCATAAATGAAAACCCAGAGATCGCTGGGGTTAGCCGTTGGCTTCTTTTGGGGCCAACGGCCCAGCGAGATCGCCAGAAACTAAACGTATTATAAAAATTAACAAAAATCTTCCCCTTTACCCTTTTTAAGGGTACAGGGTAAAAAAACGAAGAAAACGCGCCGTTTAATCCACAGCAACTTTAATTTTATTATAAACAATGAATATTATTTTTTAAAATCAATCTCACCGGCCCGCCACGCCCCCTCTCGCCGCCCACGCATTCTATGTATACTAAGAAATTTCGAGGCGCGCCTAAAAGCCTGCAACGGAAAATGCAACAAACAAAATTTTACAAATATAAATCAAAATTTGGTTAACTCCTGGGAGTTTTCTGTGTTGTACTAATTTAAATTAATTAAATTAACGAACTAAATTAATGCGTAAATTAAATTACTAATTAATAAACTGCGACTTGCGTGTACTCTGTTAGTTTGTAATTGATTGTAAATTTCATCAGCGCGTTTAAATTTAAGTTAACTTTAAACAATATTTAAAACCCGCCCTCCCCCGGTCCTTAAACAAAAATCCGTTTAATTTGGCGCATGAAAAGAAAGCAATAATGGCAACCAGAAATTGTAAATCTTAAGAAAATCAAACCACACACACCACCAACACCACAACCACAAGCACAAGAAACACACCAACACCGAAACGGATAACACACGATTTTTTATATATATACCGATATAAAGATAATAAAACCGAAAACAAACAAATCTCCAATCGACTTTTAAAGCAAATGGAAAGCCCGGTAATTTTATTTAAAACAAAAATCCTGGCGTTTCTTTGGAATAAATAATCTGCATGATGTATGTACATAAACTAGCAAGGACGAGGTCCTTTCCTCATTCATCGTGATTGTTGGCCGCCCGCAGACGTTCCAGTTCCTCCCTCTCCGCCTTGTTCCTCAGCAGCGGCACATTGTAGTCGAAGGCATAGAAGAAGCCCTTGGGCTCCCCGGTCTCCTCGGGTCCTGGCACATACGGAGGCTCCTCGTGCACGTACTCCTTGGTCTCGGCCTCGCTGGGCTGGTAGCGTCCCTCCTGCTGGTACTCCGCGGCATACGGATCAGGATTATGGCCCGCGGCCGCAGCCAGCTCTCCCCACAGCTTGAAGTGCTCCTCCTCGGCCTTGAGGACGGCCGGGGTCTTGGTGGCCGGCTGCTTCAGGTGGGCCGGCCGATTGTCCTCCACATGGAAACCGGTCTTGTCGGCATAATACGTGGCAATGAAGTCGCGGCCATGCGGCTGGACGTACTTGTACGAGCCCGTCACCTTGCCGGTTTCGTCTTTCTTCTCGTTCTTGCCCTGGTTCCAGTCTTTGTAGCCGTAGACGTACTGGCCGAGACCGTCTTGGCCGTGGTATTGGTGGGCATCGTAGTGCTCCTCGACGTAGTCTTCGGGGTGCTCGATCACGCGGCCCATGTAGACGAATTCGCCCTTCTCGTTGCGGGCCTCGGGCAGGGGATTCTCGCCGGTTTTTGGAGCATACTCGATTTCGTTGACGCCGCGCAGTTGGGCGCTGTTCAGATATTGCTGGGCCTCTTCGGGGGTAATGTTGATCTTGAAGATGTTCTCCGAGCTGGCGGCAGTGGCCTGGAAGAAACAACAAAGCGACGTGAGGTTAGAGGAGGAAATGCAAGAGATCCGGAGAGCGGAGTAGGAAAGAACTTAAAGACGGGAGGTTAAAAGAGGCAGAGGAAATTAAAGAGATCCAGAGAGTCCATCACAGGAAATCGAAATAGGAAAGAACGAAACGACGGGAGGTTAGAGAAGGCAGAGAATCCCGAAAAAGAAATGGAAGAGATCCGGAGTAAATCTCAGGAAATCGGAGTGGGAAAGATTTGGTGACATTGCGATTTGATGATATCATTTCGAGTTGCACATCTCGGCTATCCACGTGCCAACAACCCGGATTTCACACACACACAACACACACGTCTGTTCTTCTATGCGTTATGGAAATTTATGGAGATTCTTCTCGTTTACTGACCAGCAACAGAGCGGCTAAAATAAAACACTTCATGGTTTCTCGATCGGCTTAGGCGGTTCGAAGTTAGGATCTCGTTCGTCGGACTGTTGGCGCTTTACTAATACCCCGAGTGGCTTGAATCGGCTGTTTATATACGGAGAACTGATCGGTTTGGCGGGTATCTCGTTTCGTTTTGCATAAAATTAGAAGAACAGAAAACAAAAACTCGAAATGCCGAGACGAAGATGCGCGATCGCCACAAAAACAAAGTTACGGGTCCGCCGTTGTCCGGTTTCTTAGTCAGCAGCATCAAACTGTCTGTCTGTCTGTCGGACAATAGAAATCTAAAGTTCATTATCAACTGGCAGTTGAGCGCTCAAATTCGCACTTCTCCTACGCCACTGAAAACATCATTAATTTCTCGGGGAATCGCTAGATCGTCGGATCGTACGTACGCTCAATTAGTTACTTAATAACCGAGGGTGGGGTGGGGATTTGTTTGTGATTGGGATCCCAGGGGGTTAAGTGGCTGGGGTTGTTTGTCGGTCGCTTTCTGTGATTTATTCTCCGACAAACTTTTTACTTACCAATTAATGCAAAATTTCTACGGGTTCGGGTTTCCTGAAAGCCACGGAAGTCTTATTTGTTTAGACACATGCCAATCATTATTAGATTTCCCCTCTCCCTCTTTACTTTTAAGATTCTTAGCTTCGCTTTGAAGTTCCCTGAGTTCGTGGGTCTTTTTCGAGATCGTGAGTTTGGTCAGTGGACCCTACACGATGAACCTTTGATTGGGGGGCTGTCAAGTGCGGCTGACGTTGGGCAATTAAACAAATTCAAAAAATCGAAAGGGTTAATCGAACTGCGCAGTTGAATTTACAGAAAATGGGAAATGAATTCGATGTGCAAACAGTGGGCACGAAATCGGATAATAGCAATTCAAACGAGGGGTGTGCTTTGAGTAGCTTAGGAGTGTTTCTTTCCTTATCTCAAACGAGGGCAGGCTGGTGAGTTGAGAGAATCTCTCGCTTAAAGATTCCTTAACTTCAAATAGAAGAACTTTTGTTCTATTCGCTCAGTTGATTTCCTGATCTCAAACGAGGGCAGGCTGGTGAGTTTACCGGACCTTTTACTTTCCTTTTTTGTCAGTTTGCTGCTGACTTTTATTTTCTTGAAGATTTCCTAACTTTAAATAGTTAAACTTTTGTTCTATTCCCTCAGTTTGATTTGATTGTTTCGCCTCTAGAATTATTGGATTATTTAAATGTTTTTAGTTGGTTGTTATGACATTTTTAGTCTTTATTTAACGCTTGAGATGTTGGGGTTCTATTGAGGTTCCTCTTTCATTATAAGCGTGTTGTTAGTTTAGAGAGCTCGGGATTGTTTGCTTCATCGGCTGATTTAATGATTCCTCTCATTGTCGCAGGTAAACATTAATTTCTGTTAGTTTTCTACTGTCTTCATTAGTTTATTGATATTATTGATATTTTTAACAATGACTAGACTTTTTGGATTTATACATATATAATCCTTAAAAATAGCTTACGAGTTCTTTGTTGCCTAAAGGAGGAAGTTGAAAAAGTTCGTGATCTTTTAATTTGATTTCTCAATTGTATTTTCCTGGTATTTGGCTGTATGAAGAGGCAGCTAGGATCTTTAAAGTTTAAAGATATTATTTTTAGCTCAATACCTTCGAAAACTATCTGAAATGTTCTTTTTCGTAAGTTTTTATTATCGTCTGTTTTTGCCACAGTTTATTATTATCTAAACTTAACTTTTGTTACTAAAATCTTTCAAAACCTCTTTCATTATCCTAATCTATCTGATTTTATAATTTTATCACCATATTCAGCTCTTGTTTTCATCGATTCATTTATAAGGCTTTTCGTTTATTTTCTTCCTCAAAATATTTGTCGAATTTCGCCGATTCCTCTTGTTGTCTTTAGTTCTTTGAGAGTCTTCGGCTTTCTGAAATGTTCTGAATCTTATTTATATTCACTCTACTTTGGTTACTAAGATCTTTCAAAATCTTAATAATAATTTCATCAGCTCTTGTTTTCATTGATTCGTTTAGAAGGCTTTTCGGTCTTTTCTTTGCCGATTTTGGCCAATTCCTCTTATTGTCTTTAGTTCTTTGAGAGCCTTCGCCTCGAGTGCGTTCTGGAGTGTTCTGGGTCTATCATCTGCTAATTTAATGCTTCCTCTCTAGAATTTAATTATAAGTTTTTGCCGATTGTCTTTAATCTTCTCAGCATTCGCCGTCAGTTGGATGTTTTGATGGCATTTAAAAGAATGATTTGGCACATCAGATCTAGCCGCCCTAAACTTAGAAATGATCAGCGTTTCATTCATTGAATTTTATTAATACCGATCCAGCCGAAAAAGCAGAGCTTCCCAAAAAAACAAAACACCAAGAAATCAAAGTGAATCACAAACTGGTTGTTGGGTTTCTCCGCGAATTCTCTTCCCATAGAACATAATCGTCGACTAGTCCGTCTCCATTGACTACTAAAGTTAATTTATTTGTTATTTTTCGAATATTTATTTCTTTGATTTCCCGTCGGCGGGAGGTTCTTGGACGTCAGTGGGTCTGCTGCGGAATTCGGTTGAAGGAATTTAGTCACAGCTTTTGGTTGGTTGTTTTTGTTTTTGTTGCTGGCGATGATGCAAAGTCTAAATAAAAACGAAGACCTAATTTCGTTGGAGAAGGGAATCAGGTTTAATATTTATCTTATTTAATTTGATTTCACTTTTTTTTTTGGAGGGCGTCTTAAATTTCATATAAAAATTATCATTTCTGTCGCCGTTGATTCTAATTTAATTGCCGTGATAAACGATTTAAAATTCTCAATATACGACAATGCAACTTGCAAAAAAACCGGGCAGAGTTCATAACCAAAACCCAACAACACCTTGCAAATTGCCACTCCAAACAACGACGGCCTCTCTTCCCCAAGAGAGCGCGCCCGCTCGCTGGGCCGCCCTCACGTAATGTGTCGACAATGGAAATAACTTGGGCCCAAATGGGCCGGGCAGCCGCAGACGGTGACCACGGACTCAGTTTCGTTTCAAGTTCCGAGCCCTGAGCAATGCAATTGCCTTTGATTTGGTTTGCTGCGTGGTTGGCAGCCGGGCAGGCGGCTATTTTGCCCTTAACTTTGACCAAGAGCGGCAGTGGCGGTGACCTGCAGCCGGAGAGATTTGGTTACCTGGATTTCAAGCCAAATGGCACGGTTATCTTTCGGCGAACCACTCCCGTCGGTGGGGACAATCAAGCGAATCTCCTGCTGCTCCACGGAGTCCTGAAGACTTTGAAGCTGGCTCCCCTGGTGTTGCCTGGGGCGGCGAAGCTGAACTTTAAGATCTACGGCGATGGGGAAGAGCATAAGTTCCCGCCGGTTCTGGAGAATATCATCCAACGGATTCAGACATATTTCTCGGTTTACCGTTACACGGACACGAGTCGGCCAGTCCGGAAAGATGAATTGAAGCCGCAGAGCAGCAGTGAGGCACCTGACATAACCACAGTGAAGGCAGTCGATGTGGAGGAAGATGATGTAATCGTCATAGGCGAGAATGACGCGTACATCACGGTGGGCGAGGGGGAGTGATGCAATCGAAAGTGCGGCGAAATATTTACATAATTTTTTTCTATAATTTATTTAATTTATTATCGGCAGAGATTTAGCGCGGGTCGTAAATTTAATTTATCGAATTTTAAATACTCTTTCGCGTCAAATAAAAATACAAAAGGGAGAGAAAAAAACAAGACGGAATTTGTAGAGATCTTAAAACGGCTGACGGTTTAGATTTATCAGTTTTCGGATCGCAGATGTCGATGATTAGGAACCTAATTGTAAGGTTCTTTCATATTTACCCTAATTCTCAATTCTCTTGGTTTCGATTTTGTTTTTATGCGGAGAAATCTAAAGTTCAGTTTGAAATTATTTATCAATCAGTTCTTTAATCTTTGGAGTCATTATTTGTGTTTTTTTTCGTTTTCTAAAGTCTATTAAGATTTCTGGAAACTTACCTAGATTCCTTCGTGTTGCCTTAATTGAAGAAGAAGTTTTTACTTATTTACGATGTTGATAAAATTAATTTTTCGGCTTTAAATATTAAATTTCTACCCTTTCCTAAATAATCTCCCTAGAGTTTTCCTGCCGGAAGCCAATGTTTCTCATAAATATAGATTCATATTCCTCGTGTTGCTATTTTCTCAGAAATTCTATTAAAAGCTTAAAATAAAATGTCTCCCAAGAGTCTTAGAAATTTGGCTCTTGTCATACTAAATTTACCCTATTTCCCTATACAATTATTGGGCTTGAAATATTCCCAAAAGAAATTCCCTTCTCTTCTATTTGCTTTTCGGAAACTTCAGGTCTCATAAGAGCTTAGGAAAAACTCTCTAAATGGCTTTTCATTTAATTTAAGTCTAAAGTTTAAAGTCTTTTGTTCACCTTCAATTTCCCGAGAGCCCAACAATTTATTATTTTACCCTCTGCCTGGGTTAGGGTATCTGTGAGTGGGGGAGGGGAATGTCTTCCTCTATTTCACACTTGGGCCGACCATAAAGCTAGGTCACTTCAGTTCGTTGTGGGCCCGGCACGGACCCAGTGAGGGGCTCTGCTTTTTAAGTATTCAGGGCGTTCCACGAACTCCACGATTTATGTATCAATTACCAACTTTTCTTTGCTCTCTTTTAACCGACAAACGAGGCGGTCGTTGGTGTTGCTGGTGTCGTCTTTGTGGTTGTTGGGATTTGTGCAATATTTTCATATGGCGGGAATTTCTGCAGTCCCGCCCAGTTGACGTTGCCCGGCACGAATTGCATAATTGCCGTGGGGGCCAAGGCAAGTTCGTTGCCTAAGTCTTTTTTGAGTAGTTCTCAGGAAAAGTAAATTTTGCTCTTCTTGCTGAGCTGCGGTTTTTTTTACATTTTACATTCACTTTTTATTTTGTGCATTTCTGTTTTTTGTTTGTTTTTTTTTTTTGCGTTTACTTGTTTCTGTTATGGTTATGAATATGAATGAATGATTGAATGAATGAATGATGATAATGAACATTTCTTGATGTACATAATGGTATGCTTAGTTTTTTTTGTGCGTTTTCTACGATTTTACTTTTATGTCTGTTAATTATTATGGAAATGGGAAAGCCGCGTCGGCTCGTTCGGTTAGTAGGGTGACCCGCGGCGCTCGGCTGGCCGCATAGCTTGTGAGACGGAATACCAAAGTTGCCCATAGTTTTGCGGTGGAGATGAACGGACGGCCTAGGCCTCAGGCAGGCTCTCCGGCTGGGCGGGCAGGGGCTCAGGAGCTGCTGGCAGGGTCTTGATTAATTCCTCTTGGATAAGCGGTTTTGCTGGGGAAACTAAGAAAATTATAAGATACTTTTGGTCTTTGGGGTTGGGAGGTGGAAAATACTCACTTTCTTCCTTGATCAGCTGCTCCTTGATGGGCTCGTTGGGCTGCAGCTCTTGCTTGGCAGCATTTGCCTCGAGCAAGCGCCCGGCAATCTCAGCCTTCGGCTCAATGATGGCCGCCTCAATGGGAGCAGCCGGCGCAGCAATGGCAGCCGCCAGCGGCAGTTTCTCAATGAGCTCCTCCGGCTCCTTCTGCTCCTTGAGCAGCGGCTGCTCTTGCGGCTGCTCCTCAGTCAAGCGTATCTCCTGCTGGCTCTCCGGCAAGAGGCTGCGCGCTCTAATAGCCGAAATGGGCGTCAGATACACCGGCCCATGGACCACATCCACCAGCGGGGTGTGGTAGACCTGGGGAAGGCTGTAGAAGTGCCTGGCCTCGGTGGCCGTGAGGAGAGGCTGCGTGTTGGCCGGCGTCTCGATCAGTTCGATTTTCTCAGTCTTGAGCTTGCCGTCGTCCTTCTTGATGCCCGAGCTGGGCGGATAGAAGCTGGGGAAGAAGCCTGAGCCGGCGGCAGCCGCAGCAGCCGCTGCTGCATTGGAGGCCTCGCTCAGTTGGCCGCCCCAGCTCTCGGCTCCCTGCTGGACTTGCTGCTGGATCTGCTCGATGTTCTGGGAGATTTGCTCGATCTGCTTGGTCTCGGGTATAATGGGTGAGCCGGCGTTGGCCCGGCCCGAGCCCACGGGACTGACCACAGGCACCACCGAGGCTGCTGTGCCGGCGGGCACATAGACAATGGTCTCCTCATGATGCGGGGCTGCCACGCGAGCCAAAGGCGACAGGCCGTGGACGTAGCGCAGAGCCGGTTCCAGGTGGACTTGGGCCTGCGGCGTCACTATGACAATGTGGGAGGGGGCGGCGGGTTCCAGAGGCTTGGCGCTGGCCACTGCCAACAGGCAGACCAGAGCATAGAAGAACATCTTGCGGGATGCGGTCGGTGGTGGCTGCGGTGAAAGGAACTGCGGTCACGAACACGGCAATTACACTAATGCCCCTGGGGAGGAGTGGGGGGAGGGGGGAAGGACCAGATAAACTGGTATGGTCAGTTAAACGCTTCTCTATTTTTAGTTGGCCAAGCAAAGTCCATTCTAAATTTATCGTTGGATCGCAGAATCTTCGTCTTGCTAGGATGTCCATAGGAAGGGATTGAAAGCAGAGCGAGAGAGGGGAGGGGGGGGGACTTTGGCATTGAACCGGTTTGCCATTTAATTGGCGATTGTTCATCCGTCGTCCATCTGAGCATGTCGATCTGGCTTTCTGGTGTAGATACCAACAGAGAGGGAAGTTCGTGGCCTAAGTCTTTTGTTGAGCGAAGGGGAATTCAATAAGCCGGATGGATCCCAGGAAAAAGAAGTGAGGGCCGTTTGTTTAAGGGAATTTAAAATTTCTACTTGGGGTAGGTTTGGTATGCTGTAGTTAAAAATAAGACGCTTTTGTTGGCTTGATTTGGGGCACATAAATTGATCTAAAGAAGACGGATCTTGAACTAAGAATTCGAATTTATAGTTGAAGATTTAAGAACAGTTTTGATATCATTAAATTGATCTAAAGATCACGGATCCTGAACTAAGCTTTCAGGTTTACAGTTGACGATTTAAGAACACTTTTGATATCATATAACTTATTCTTTTAACATAATCTTGGATTGAATTAGTTGAAATGAGACGAGCACTTTAATAATCTTGCACTGATGCTATTTATGTCTAATTTTATTTATTTGTTATATATTTTTGAAAACTATTCGCACTCTGATTTTATTTGTGTCTTCCTCATGTCGTACGATACCATTTATTCTTCCACAGGTTTGCTTTTGGGTAGTAAATTTCTCAAAACAAGAACATAAAAAAGAGAGAGTTCTTGATTCTCAATACTAAAAACTCTAAAGTAAATTTCTTTACGTGATCGTAAACCTTGGAAATGTTAACAGAAATCTCGTATAGGAAAAGTATTGATTCATTTCATAATTTGTAAAAATCATATAAAGTTGAGGAGTCGAATGAGGAATAATGGAGACCTGATAATATCGATGAATCTGATCTTGAATTTGTTATGAGAAGAATTCGCGTTCTTGTTAAGAATCTTGATATATCAGTTTCTTATTCCTTATCTTTCTTTTCTGGAAAGTCTAGCGCAGTCTATAAAAACCTAAAAGTTAGGAAATTAGTCGCCAACTTGACTTAGAAGACCTCCCTCGGTTTTCAAGAAGATAAGCAATTCTAAAAGTTATAGTAATCTGTTCTTGAAGATATTAACCATAAATCTTCTCTTGCTCTTTCTTCTCCAGCTCCCTGTTGCCGGAGTTGCCCATTTGCGTTCTGCCGTTCTGCCAGATTTGAAGCCTCATCGCGGAGGTCGTCTAGGAATTTGGAGCAGAGCAGACCTTTCTAACCGCAAGC
>JBAMCP010002336.1:0-13181 GCA_037075105.1 Lissocephala sabroskyi | reverse complement strand
CCACAGGTGTGACGACCCAGACAATAAAAGCCTAATCTTTATAGACTGGGAAGCAAATCAGGAACATAAAGTCCACCCACCCAAAAAATACCACAAAAATTCCAAAATATGTTGCAAATAGCCGAGTTTTGGGTTTTCCCAAGGTGAGGTCTCCAATTACCGTTATAAATAGGGTTTCTCCCGTTCATGTAGGGGTGGGGGAGGGTAGAGGGGGAGGGGTAAAAGTGTGACTGACTGATTTCAATGATTAATGATCTGTCTGGCTTTGGAGCTCTTCTGTCGGACATTACCCCTTCAAGCTGAATACAATCCACACAGAATCCACAAATTAAAGGGGTCTTCTTCTTGTTTAAGCATAAATTAAATCTGCAAAGCTATCGGCAAAGCGGAAGGGCAAGTCTCAACGTCTTTCCCTTTCAATCCGCAGTTTTAGCTGAATACAATCCACTCATGATCCACAAAAAATAGGTAAGAAGAGGAGGGGAAAGAGGGAAGGATCCAAGGCCTTCCCTTTTACTCCGAAGTGGCGCTTCTGTCGACCCTTCTTCGTTCTCAGCTGAATGCAATCCACACAGGATCCACAAATTATAAGAAGCAAGAGGTGTAGCAGGATGATGGAATGATCCAAGACCTTCCCTTCCAATCCGCAGTGGCGCTTCGGTCGACCCTTATCCGTTGCAGCTGAATACAATCCACACAAGATCCACAAAAGATAAGAAGTAAGAGGGAGAAGCAAAAGATCTAAGAACTTCTCTTCCACTTCACAGTGCTTTTTTGTCGGCCCGTCTCCCTTTTATCTTATTACAGTTCACACAGGGTCCACAAACGATTAAAAGTAAGAGGAGGAGAAGGGAAAGACTCAACGCCTTCACTCTTGCTCCCAGTTCTTCTGTTGGCCCTTCTCTGTTTTTGGGTAAATGCAATCCACACAGGATCCACAAACGATAAGAATTAAGGGAGGAGCGGAAGACCCTTCTCTTCCACTCCGCAGTGACGCTCCTGTCGGTCTTTTTCTGTCTCATCTGAATGCATTCCACACAGGATCCACAAATTATAAGAAGAGAAGGGGAGGAGGGAAAAGAGAAGACCCAACGGCTTCCTCTTCCACAACCGTTGTACGCAGTTTCTCGTGGTGGGGAGAAGGCAGTTCATTTGCGGAATTGGACAGTTGGGCAGATTTTAGTGGGCTAATGAGGGAACTCCACGCTCCTCTCAACTCCCCAGCCAAGCTCACTCAAGAGATTCGCCAACCACAAAGAATGAGACAAAGGAAATCAAATAAGATTCCCTAACCAATTGACTCCTCGTCCTGTTACCGCTTCCTGCAAATCACAAACATTTCCTTGCTTTTTGCTTTGCTGGTTTTCGTGCCGCTGAAATCCGACGATGAAATTCGAAGGACACCCCCTTCCGGTGGGCTCTTCGGCAGGGAATACAAATGTTGGCTGGCGCTGACGTTGAGCGATCATCGAACGAACAAACCCGATGATCGATCGACCGCCGCAGCCGGACAGTTGGGCAGACGGACAGATGGCTAACCGACTTATCAGCTTTACAAAGTCTACAATAGGCACCGCAGTATTTGAGGTCCCCCCGATGTGTTTGTTTGCTCTGAAATATTAGAAAACTGGGTCTTCAAATATATGCGACTCGGAATGATCGATTGATTTCTATTTTTACACACACACTTGAAAGTTAACTGAGCTTTGGGATCTCCACACACTCCACGGACAGACAGAAGCACAGTTACTTGCCTTTGGCACACTCGGCCTCGATGATCTGGCGGGCCAACTTCCGGCCGGCGCTGATGTTGGCCCTCAGGATGGGCAGCAGCTCGGACAAGGCTGCCTCCTCGTGCGAGTCCAGCTGGGGCAGGCCCAGGTTCTCCTTGATGCCCTGGGGCCCCAGCACCAGCTGCGTGGAGAAGAACTCCGCCGCGGTGATGTCCGATTCCACATAAGAGCACTCGATCACCTCCTCGCCCTTGCAGGCCCGGACCAGGGAGTTGACGAACTGGGCGCCGGCATAGGCCATGGAGAGGGTGGCCGAGCCTTTGCCGTCCTTGGCCTTGACCACCTCCGTGCCGGCCTCCTGGATGCGGATCACCAGCTTCTTGCGGTCCAGCATGGTGCCGTTGAAGGGCGGCTTGCAGGCCGAGAAGAGCGGCAGGATGGTGATCCCGGCATGCCCGCCCACCACCGGGATGTCAATGTCCTGGGGATCACAGCCCATGGCCTTGCCTATGAAGGTCTTGGACCTCACCACATCCAAGGTGGTCACCCCAAACAGCCGCTTGGGGTCATAGCAGTTGCGGGCCTTTAAAATCTCCGCGGCAATCGGCACAATCGTGTTCACCGGGTTGGTGATGAAGGCCACGAAGGCCTGGGGGCAGGCCTCGGCCACGGCCTGGGCCACGGTCACCGCCACGCTGGCATTGGCCTCCAGCAGGTCGTCGCGGGACCAGCCCGGCTTGCGGGGCAGGCCGGCCGGCACCACCACCACGTCGCAGCCGCAGAGCGCGCAGATCATTTTCTTAACCCCATCGAAGGCCTGCACACAGGAGGGCGTGCTGATGTGGGAGAGATCGGCGCCAATGCCCGTGGTGCTGGCGATGTCGTTGATGCGCAGGATCTCGATGTCCGGGTTCTGTTTGAGCAGCAGGGAGAGCGGCTGGCCGATGCCGCCGGCCGCCCCTATGACGGCCACTTTGATGCCGTGGGAGGCGCGCGAGGGCTGGCCAGTGAGCAGCGGCGGCTTCACCGACTGGTTGAGCCTGAGGGAGAGGCAGAGCCTTCCGAACGTAGAGAACGACAGCATTCTGACAATTTTGATAGTTGGGCTTGGGAAATTTGACTAAACATCGAATAAGTCAGTCCTCCAGGTTCAGCCGCAAAGCAGGCGCTGGCCAAAAGTCACTGACTTTCCAGTTATTTTTCTAACCTTCTGAAATGTTTGCCGTGCCCGGAAAACTGCTCGGCCTCACCGGCCGGGCCTGCTGGTCAGCTAAGCGCCACCTGCGCGTGGCCATTGTCGGCGCCAGCGGCGGCATCGGCCAGCCGCTCTCCCTGCTCATCCGCCAGTGCCCAGGCATCACGGAGCTGGCCCTGCACGACCTCAGCGGCACCCCAGGCCTGGCCGTCGACCACTCGCACTTTGCCGAGGGCTCAGTCAAGGGATTCGTGGGCGATGGCCAGCTGGAGGCCGCTTTGCAGGACTCGGATGTGGTGGTGGTGGCCGCCGGCATGCCACGCCGGCCGGGCATGACCAGGGACCAGCTGCTGGCGGCCAATGGCAGCATAGCCACGAAAGTGGCCTCGGCCGTGGCCCAGGTCTGTCCGCAGGCTCTGCTGGCCTTCATTACCAATCCCATCAACATGGTGGTGCCCATAGCAGCGGAGGTCTTGCGGGCGGCCAATGCCTTCAGTGCCGGGCGCCTGTTTGGCATCACCACGCTGGACGTGGTGCGCTCGAAGAAGTTTATATCGGAGCACATGAAGATCAAGCCGCATGAGGTGGACATTCCGGTGATTGGCGGGCATGCGGGGATCACCATACTGCCGATCTTCTCGCAGTGCCAGCCGCTGTTCCGCGGCGAGCCGAAGGACATCCAGAGCATGACGCACCGCATCCAGGAGGCCGGTACCGAGGTGGTCAAGGCCAAGGCGGGCAAAGGCTCGGCCACTCTGTCCATGGCCTATGCCGGGGCCCAGTTTGTGAACTCGCTGGTGCGCGGGCTGTGCGGTGAGGCGGGCGTGGTGGAGTGCGCTTATGTGGCCTCGAGTGCCACGGAGCTGCCGTTCTTTGCCACTCCGCTGCAGCTGGGCAGGCAGGGAGTGGAGAAGAACTTGGGGCTGCCGAAAATGGATGCCAGCGAGCAGGAGGCTCTGCAGAAGCTGCTGCCCGTGCTCAGGGAGAATATCAATGCGGGGCTGGAGTACGCTGAGAACTGGAAGAAGACGGCCTGCAAGTAACTTAAGGGGGAATCCCGAAACTTCGTCACCTGCGAGTCATTCTAGGAAAAAAACGAGACGGCCGTCGTCTCGGCAAATATTAATCAATTCAGTTTTCCCCTGCGGTGGTTGGGGGGATTTTTCCGGGAATTCCTCAGCCATTCACAGTTTGTTGCAATGGAATATTTACGCTCGGTTTGTTGACAACACAAAATGTCTAATTAAAATTAAATGATCAATTAATTGTCTGCCTCACTGACCTTGCCCGCCAATTCGATGCATTCGCATTGACGCATCGGCCCCTTTGGGGCCGCTGGGTGCGTCCAAAGCGGAAGTTCGCATCAATCAGGAAATTGCACAGAAGCCTACGCATAGGCGGCCCCCCGCCCCCTCCGGCGCGACGACAGGTCAGTGTAATCTGAGCGGCGTACCGCCCCGCCTATGGAGCGAATCCAATTATCAGTTAGCCGCCGCAACATGAATGATGATGATGTTTCACAAATTGCATACGTCGACGTCTACGCCGTAGCCGGTACATAAAAATAGAGCCGGCGCAGATAGAACGCCCGTAGATTGGCCGTAAACCGTTCCGACAAGCGATGTAGTTCATTTTTGCAAGCCGACAATAATCGAAAAAGTTCGTTATCGATAAAAATCCTAATTGCCGCTGATCTTGCAAAGAGCGGCCGGGGTTGCCGCGTCTTGGTTTTTTCCTGAAAATTCAATAGAAATACAAAAATATTAACAGATAAGCTTTAAAAAGGATTAAAGTAGAGCCTTATATTAGAAATAAAACGGCGTGGCCTTAATTTCCGTAAAAATAAACATATAAAACTCACTAAGCCCCAACCGCCATTAGTTCCGAGTGAACCATTTTTGAATGCCCTGCGGCTTGTTCTTTGGAACTTTAGCGCTTAAAACAAATCATTTCTGATGTATTTTTATTAAAAAGCCTCTGAACACTTAACACAAATTATACACTTAGATTTTTTGGTACAATCGATCATTTTATTTGTTATTTTCAAACCCCGCGCCGGACTGGTTCACGGAACCACTGCCCGCATCTCTAGTGGCAGCAGGCGAATAATTGAATGAAAATTCGCATTGCTTTTGGTTATGTCGCAATTATTGTGCGGGTTGTAAACAACGTAGATTACAAGCTAAAAAAAAAAACTACAAACACGAGATTTAGTTGCTTTTGCATTTCTCTTCCTCTTCTTCTTCGTCTTCCTCAGCTTCCTCGTCGGCGGCTTGTCTGGCGCACTCGTCCTCTTCCAACTTTTTGCAGGCGAACTCCACCCCCGCCTCGATATTCTTCTTGAGTATGGGACGAAGCTGATCCAAAGCCTGCTGCTCCTCTTCGTTGAGCTTCGGCAGCCCCAAGGATCTCTCCACCCCATTCACCCCGAGCTCCAGCGGCGTGGAAAAGAACGGCACCTCAGCATCCTCAGCCTCGACGTAGGCGCATTCCACGACATCCGATTCGCCCATCAGCCCGCGCAGCAAAGCGTTCACGAAATGCGCCCCGGCAAAGGCCATCGACAGCGTGGCCGAGCCCTTGCCCGCCTTGGCCTTGACCACCTCCGTGCCGGCCTCCTGGATGCGATGCGTGAGTCGCTTCACATCCGCCTCTTCGCCTGGGAAGGGCGGATCGCACTGCGAGAAGATCGGCAGTATGGTGGTTCCCGCATGGCCGCCGATCACGGGAATCTTCACCTTCTCCGGACTGATGTTCATGAAGTCGCCAATGAAGGTCTTCGCCCTGATGACATCCAAGGTGGTGACGCCGAACAGCCGCTTGGGATCGTAGGCCTTCCGCGACCGCAGGATCTCGGCCGCAATTGGGACAATCGTATTGATGGGATTCGTGATGAAGGCCAGCAAGGCCTGCGGACAGGCCGAGCTGACCGCCTTGGCCACCTTGACGGCCACGGCCGCATTGGCGCCCAGCAGCTGGTCCCGGGTCATGCCCGGCTTGCGCGGCATACCGGCGGGCACCACCACCACCTGGCTGTCGTACAGCGAAGCCAGCAAGTCCTCGTCTCCCTCAAAGCCGACGACCTCGGCGGGGCCGTCGATGTGCGACAAATCCGCCTCCACGCCCTTCATGTTCGCGATGTCGTGGAGGCTCAGATCGCGAATGAGAGGGTTCTGGAGGAGCAGCAGGGAAAGCGGCTGGCCTATGCCGCCCGCGGCCCCAATCACCGTGACTTTGAAGGACCTTGAAGGCGGCCGCCCAAGGCTGGCCTGGGCCGACGGCGCCGGACGCGGCGGGCGCAGGGCAATTCCAAGAAAAAGCGATTGCATGGTTTCGGAAAGTTACAGAAATTTCAAGGGGCTTAGAAAAAACAAACAAAAAACTATTCGAGTGTAAGTACAGGAAAGACTCGATAAAGCGAACGGCCCGCATGAGGCAATCGCTGGAAATTGCCTCGCTGGGCCAAAGTTGCCAGGTTGCGCGACAGACGCCGCTATCTGGCCATGGGCAGCCCACCAAACGACCAACCGCCTGTTACCGCCTTGAAGCGATTAGTCTTCCACACCCCCAACCACCCACACGCGCTCAAAAAACCAAGAATTTTCGACACTCTTCGGCGTCGACTGAGAGAACGGGAGCGGCAGCGGGAGAGACTGGGAAGAGCCGACTCGGTCCGGTCTCCGATCTGCGATCGAAGATTGTTTGGTATAAAACGATTCACGGTAACGGAGATCGCCTCCAGTAGCGGCCAGCTCGGCAAACGGTAAAAACGAAAGCGCACGTCTCTCGGTCTCTCCGTCTCGTCTCTCCGAAGCTCTCGCAATGCCCCAGAAAGTAAGTTCGCTTGGCCGCGGCACGCGATAGCCAAAACAAAAGGATTCTCGGCTGCGGTCCTCGGGTGACCTCGCCAATCGCCAGATAATCGCGGTCAGATTAGCGGCGAGTGATCCGCTTCCTGGGGGTTCACTGGCCAGCGAAATGTTTTGAAATCAACGCCAGCCCCGGACGCCGGGTTCAGGGCAGAGCGTTGACCACAAATCCCCGAAACCAAAATAAATCTTCAATGTTTTCTCTTCCTTGTGCTCCCGCCAGTTCACACTCGCGTTATCCTTGCTGCTGGTGGGCCTCTGGGCAGCCCCAGGCCAGACCAGGCCCTCCTCCTCCGCTGTGCCGTCGAAAATCAAACAGCTCGTGGATCCTAGCTTGTATCCTGGCAACCTCTCCCCTGAGACGGTGGCCAAGCTCCAGAGCTGCGAGAATAATCCTGCCACCATGGAGCTGTGCATGCGCTGCGCCAAGGTCACCAAGATGGAGAACCTGTATCCCATGTGCTGCAGCAATGAGGACGGGATCAAGGACTGGTGCCAGGAGTACGTTTACTATGGTCATTGAAATCCCCGCCCTCCACGCCCAGGAAGCTGGTCTTCCTGGCCGCCCCACAAATTTCTCAGAAGGCGGCCGAGGGTCGCTCAAGTATCCGATTGATTGGCTGTGATAAGTTTAAAAGCAACTCGTATTTATGATTTAGGTATTGTTTTAAATAAAAAAAAAATAAAAATTAAAAAAAATAAAAAAATTTAAAAAAATAATAAATAAATAAAATATTTAGTCAAGCAAACCCATTTTTACGTCTTAGGCGTTTGGGAGAACTAAAAGTTTCCTACAAAAAAAATTAATTTAAAAAAAAAATTTTTTATTAATTACAAAATTAAATATTTAACCAAGCCAACCCGTTTTCACGTCTAAGACGTTTCGGAGAAATAAAAGTTTCCAAAACAAAAGTTTTTGTATTGAAAATGAAAAAAAAAAATTTAATTAATAAAAAAATTAAATATTTAATCAAGCCAACCCATTTTCACGTCTTAGACGTCTCGCAGAAATAAAAGTTTCCAAAACAAAAATTTTGTCATTAAAAAGTAAAAAAAAATAATTTTTTAATTAATAAAAATTAAATATTTAATCAAGTCAACCCGTTTTCACGTCTAAGACTTTTCGAGGAAATACAAGTTTCCAAAACAAAAGTTAATTATTGAAAATTTAAAAAAAAATGTAATTTTTTAATTAAAAAAATCAAGTCAACCCATTTTCACGTCTTAGACGTTTGCGAAAAATAAAAGTTCCCTTAAAAAAATAGAATAATTAGTTAATTTTAATGAAAACACATTTTTTGTAAGATTTTTAAGTTTGATTTTATTTTATTTCTTGGCAAATCTCAATGTACACTTCGATTCAGTTTCTCTTCCCCTCTCTGATATTTTCTGAGGTATTTTGAAAACTTTATAATAATTCCAGATGCAAATTCTGCTTGCAACGCAAAAGAAACAATTTTGTGATCAATGTCGCATTCTGAATACTCTTCCTTTGTTGTTTTCGGTTTGCAATAAACAAAAATCATTTAAAAAAATGAATAGCCAATTTACACAGAGAAAATAATCAAGTTTCTGCGCGGGCGATATGATGAAAGATATTTAGATATACCATTATATATATATATATGAATAACGGTATAACAGTTGCAGCTGTTGCTCATATGGCCGACAGGATAACATTATGTCATTTTCTTTTATTTATCCGAAGATCTCGCGAACTCGATTTGAACGCGGGCACCAACAGAAATTATAGTGTATTTTTTTTTTTTTTGGTAATTTTAAGATTAAAGACCGACTTAACGAAAGATTCGGAGTTCGGAGAAGTCTTTTTCGTTGACTGAAAGCAACATTTAAATATTAAGTTGCGTGAAGAGTTCAACTTACCAGAATTCAAGCACGCTAATTAGAATGTAAATTTGGTTTACCCCAGCCGCCGGCGGCGACGAGCAGCCAGGACAGCCGCTCCGAGTCAGTTGGCCGGCGCCGGCGACTTCCCCGTCGCCCTGAGTAAATGCATGAAGGAGCAGTCGATGTCCTCGCAGCGGCCCATCAGCTCAAACGGGCACATCATCCCGTTCACGTCCACTTGGCTGGCCAAACAAACAATGAAAATCCTTCAAGTCCTTGCCAGCCAACTCACCTGTTGTAGTTCGTGGAAAGCGGCGTGCAGTAGGCAGTCAAGTGGCGGGCCTTCCTCACCGGCTCGTCCTGCTGGTCGGCCTCCTCGCGCAGCTCCCGCATGAAGGTGGCCAGTTTGTGGATGGGCGGCGAGGACGGCAGCTCCGTCCGGCTGGTGGGCGGGGCTGGGGCTGGCCCTGGCGGGATCTGAAAGTAAACTCAGTGGTTTTGGTTAGCTTCCAGCGAGTGAGGTGGCTTCAGCCGATCAGAAGCTGCTCCACAATTTGGTACAGAGAAAAAAAGTAGATGAAGAGGCTTAAATAATTCCACGCACTTCAACGGTTGACTTGGGCGGGTTGGCTGGCTGCTTTTCGGCTTCTTTGGGGCGTGGCAGGTCCTCGAATTTGGTCATCGAGTTGTAGAGACGAATCTGCTTGGTGAGTTGAGTGGATTTCTGAAGGATTTCCGTTTTATTGCCGTCGTTAAGCCTGAAAAAAAGCAAAGCTAAAGTTTCGGTTGTCTGGCGAAGGACTGCGAAGTTCTTTGTCTGCTGGGTGGGCAGAGACACCGGCGGAGGCTCCTGGGCGGCCAACTGGAGACTCCTGATCAACTGGCCGCCGCTGCTGCTGTTCTAGTACCTGTAGTCCTGGCCCTTGAGTCCCTTGCCGAGGTCCAGGGCGGCCTTGTGCAGGCGGCTGCGCTTTTGCTTGAGCGACATGATAATCTCGTGGTTGGCCTGGATTTCCGGCTGTATCCTGGCCAGTTTGAGCTCCTCCTGGATCACTGTTTCCTTCACCAGCTTCACTTCCTCGAACAGCTCTTTCAGGCGCTGCGCCTGGCGCAGTCGCGACATTTTCGTGACCTTGGCCTCCTCCACCAGCTGCAGGGACTTCTCCAGGTTGCTGATCATGCTGCCGCTGCCAGGACCAAGGATAATTAACAGCTCATCCCACAGACGCCCGCTCGACTTACCCGATCTTCAGGTAGGAATTCTCAAAGGCCTTCAGCCGGCTTTCCTTCCCCGCCTGCGTGAGGGATTTGGTGGTTGGGCTTTGGGGCTTCAGCGTCGCCTGGGAGGTGGTTGGCTGGGCGGCCAGGACTTTCTGGGCCGCCGTGACCGCAGCCTTTTTCACCAGCGAGCTGGCTTTTCTGGGCGGCTTGCTGGGCGGGATTTTGGGTTGACCCACTTCCTTCTCGCTCTTCTTCTTCTCCAGCATCTTCATGCGGGCTATCAGCCGGATGTACTCCTTCTGCGAGGCTGCCGGCAAATGCTTAACAGCCTGCAAAAAAAACCCCATTTAAAATTCTGCAGTGTCCTTTGATCTGCCTTACCATGGCCGCCTGGAGGTTTGGCTTGGTGGGCGTCTCGGCTGCCTGGCGCGGCGGGGCCTCCGCCACAGCATTGGAGCGCGCCTGCTTGAGGAAGTCGTCCAGCTTCTTCTCGAAGAACTCGTTGTGGACCGAGCGACTGAGGCTGCTGCTGGCCTGCCGGCTCTCCAGGATCTCCGAGTTGGGCGTGTTCGAGCGGCTGCTCGAGGCGCTGCCCATGGCCAGGCTCAAGGGGCTGGCATTGTCGGCATAATTGTGGGCGCAGTTCAGGCGATGCTGCAGCTCATTGAGCGGCACATCGTCCAGGTCGCTGTCCTCGGAGTCCTCCTCTAGGTTGATCACCAGGCGGCTCACTTTGATGCTGGCCGGATCGATGGCCGTGATCACGCGGGTGGAGCTCTGCGAGCCGTTGGTCCCCGCATGCAGCGGCGCGCTGGCCTCCTTCAGGAGCAAAGTGGACGGCCGCTTGGGCTGGCAGCTGCTGGGGTTGGGATCGGCAATCTTGCGCTTGAGTTGGGTGCTCCGATTGATCACCTTGTTGGGCTTTACAATCTTGATGACCGTGGGCAGGGGCGTCCGGACGGTGGGCTGTGCGGCTGGAAGCTCAGGATCGACTCTGCCCAGGACTTCGTTGGATTGCGCGGGGTTTGAGTCCGGCGATTCTGGGGCTTCTTCCGCTGGAGCTTCCGCCGGCGGCTTGGCTCTCGTCGTTATGCTGGACAGCAGCAGCGAGCGCAGCTCCTCGGGGTCATCAGAGTCGCAGGGCTGCGAGGTGGCCCTGGCCACGGGAGCCAGCGCTTCTTTGGCCTTGAATTTGGCCAGCAGCAAAGACCGCAGGGCGCCGGCCTCATCATCGCTGGAGCTCGGCGAGTTGTCCATGGAAATCGACTGGTTGTCGGTGAGGAAGCCCTGCTCGCCGCCCGCCCTGGCATTCTCGTCCTCGATCAAAGGCCCTCGACCCGCGCCCTCCTCCTCGTCCTCGTCGTCTATCACAATCGGCACCGACACCGGCGGCAGGGAGTTGTGCTCAAAGTGTATGGGATCCGGCAGCAGCGGCGGCCTCCTGCTCCTGATCCCCCAGTGATTTGGGCTACCCTGGCCCACCTCATCGCTGTCCGTCTCCGCCAGCTCCATGTCCACGGGCTTGGTCAGCTCCCGCTCCAGCAGCTCTGGCGGCGAGGAGGCCGGACTAATCTCCATGAGGTCGTCTATATCACAGACCGGGCTGTCGGGGGAGTGCACGCGCTTGATCATATCGGTGGGTGAGTAGGCGCGTTCCTGGTCGCGCTTCTTGCGGGCGAAGTGCTTCTTCAGGATCACCGACTTCAAGGCAATCAGGCGGAGCTTCATCTCCGGCGAGGTGGACCGGTCGCTGTCCTCGTTGTTCGACTTGTCGCTGGCCGGCAACTGGCTCTCCGCCAGGACCTCGCCCTGCGGGCTGGCCGAGCCCGAGTTCGATATCTGAATGCTGGCGCCTTGGAGACGCTCCTTCAGGCTGTGCTTGGGCAGCAGGTCGCTGTTGCCGTTGCGCGCCAGGGCGGCTCGCAGGTTGTCGCGGCTGAGCAGGCTCTCCTCCTCGGCTGGCTCGTTCTCCTGCTCCTCGTCCTCGCCGTTCTGGGCGTCGTACTCGCAGGCCTCGTCCTGGCAGTCCAGCGACTCGGCCAGGTAGCGCTCCCAAGCGTAGCTGTCCTGAGACCCCAGCGGCAGCTGGTGGGGCGGTCGTTGGTGGTGGTGCTGGTGGTGGCGGTGCTGGTAGTTGCTGTGGTAGCCGTAGCGTCGGATCCTGCGCACGTAGTGCTTCCGGGAGCCCAGGGCGGTCCGCTTCAGGTCGCCGCTGTCGGGGAACTCCGCGTACTTCTTGTAGGTTGGCTGGCGCTGCCTGTGCTTGTGCTTGGGCCTGCGGTAGCCGCGCTCGTCGGAGGACTGACTGTCGTCCACATCGGAGATCAGGCAGATGGGCTCGAACTCCTGGTAGCGCGGCTGGCGGTGCAGCGGGGGCGCAGGCGGCGTCGAGAGCACCAGATGTGGGTAATCTGAAAATTTAAACAACTCCATTATTTGCCTGCCAGCGTTCTACTCCGGTGTTTACACAAGATTGCCAGACAAAGGGCTCGAGATCAAAAACGTCGCTGTGCTAATATCGATGTGGGGCAGTAGGTAATAATTTTCCGGCGGGCAGAGTGACGTTTTGATTTGCTGTCAGGCCAGGCCGAGAGACTAGAGAGGGGGGAAACAGGAAAATAACATGTTGCTTACTGTAGTTGTATTGGTTGGATAGGCTGGCGGAGAGGGCGGAGATTTTTTCCAGATCGAGGTTTTTGTCCTCCAGCTGGCGTATGCGTGCCTGGGCTTGGACTTTGAAGGCCTCGTCCTCGGAGGAAATGATCATTTCGTAGTCGTCGACGATTTCGCCTTCTTCGCGGTCGTCGTCGATGAGTACGGGGGAGCCGGGGTCGCCCCCGGATTGGGTGGAGTTTTCTTTATTTTCCATGGCTATGTTCTGCATGGCGCAGAGTACCATCGTTTGCGAGTGCTAGAGAATTTGATGGAAACGATTGGAACTGGAACGAATGGAAATGACGGAGCAGGGTTTATCGCGATAGCTGGGTTATCGGAAAATATATTGGCATATATTTATATATTTATTTAGGCAGCGCAAAATAATTATGTTGATATTTAATCTGATTACTCGTTGGCTGAACTACTGGGATGTGAGGCGTATGTGGCCGCTTTAATTGTTGAAGAAAGTTGGCAGCGCTAATCGTTAGCAACTCTGGTGCGACAGTTCAGTGTCGCAACCAATACTTCCGCTCTTTTCTACCCAACTCGCGGAGCAAAATGCAGCAAAAGGTATTTGTGGCTGTGAAAAACCTGCAAAATATAAAGTTTAATTCACCAAAAATGTCTCATTTTATAGCGCAGAGAACCCGTGCAAGC
>JBAMCP010002335.1:0-13185 GCA_037075105.1 Lissocephala sabroskyi | reverse complement strand
TATATTTATATATGTATATCTAACATATTAATTGTCTTTAATAGAGACGGACGGATGGATATGGGTTGATTGATATAAATGTTATTGGATATTAGTTTTGGATGTTATATATGATTTAAGTAATATCAAATGGTTAGGTTGAGGGTAATAGGGATAATTATTTCTGTTGCATTGATTTTAATTATTTTCATTCATTTAATTCAAATATTTAACTGCATACTTGGTTTGCTGCTTACAATTTTTAAAACTACCGCCAAGGTGATAAGTACAAGTGCTGCCACATTTGAATTATCGGAACACGGTGGCAACGCTTTTTTAGTCAAAATGGGTTGCTTTTTTCAATTTTATATCAAAGTGAATTTTCACCTGAAATACGCAATTTGCGCCAACTTTCGCTATTGTTTTCGTAATCAGCACCTCAAGATCTATAAGTGTGGCAAGTTTCATCCAAATCGGGCATGTACCCTATTCGGAACCTCAGCCAAAATAACCGCCAAGGAGGTAAGTACTAGTACTGAAATGCTTGATTTATCGGAATGCTTTTTGTGCCAAAATGAGTTTATTATCGGAAAGTGAATGCGACTATACTCGTTCCCCTTTTGTTTAATTTTGTTAGACGAAATATAAAATGTATATTTGCCTTAGACGCTTATCATGCACATACCTATCACAGTACCGACGCACTTTTGTTACCTCTACTTTTTCTATTAAAAACTCGGTAAATAAAGGTCTTGCATTTACATTGAGACATGTGTAATCCCTATTATTTTCAGGTGGCAATTAGATCCCATGAAACAGGTAGTTTGCTGTTACGGTTTGCAAAGCACTTGGCCCTTGACAGGTTTGAGTGTGCAGAACATCAATTGAGTCCTCACAACATACAATACGCCGACTATTTTCCTATTTCTAATGAAACTTATTTTAAGAAGGTACTCAGTGCTACGCCAACTGAGGATATTCCTGTACTTATTATACAAGCATCAAACTATAGGCCAAATGCTCCTTCTCCAAAGTTTATAATGGTCGTTAGTGCATTAGATGCCTATGCAAGGGACAAACTACCTGAAATGAATATTACCACAATTCTGGAGACGTTATATTCATTTCTTTATTTAATCCCCAACTGGCTTAAACACACAGAATTTTACATGGCTGCCATGAACCGCATTATTACAGAAAAAGACGATTTAGACAACATAAGCAAACAACGTTTTGTTCAAATGTGCTTTTATTTGGGCTTGCAAAAAAAAGCAAATCTTAAAACTAGCAAGACAAGCATGCTAGAAATTTTTTTGAACAAGCATTTATATAAACATATAGTTAATTTAAGCATACTTGACTTAGCCATAGTAAGTAATGCGGCTTACAAAACGTCTACAGTTATAAAAAATGCGTCAAGAGCTCAGTATGAAATGTCATTAGTTAATTCAGTTTTAGGCATACCGAAATTGTTAGATAATGATGCTATTTTGATTTCATTTGTTAAAGCAATGCGATTGCAACGCGTAAGGAACAAACAGATTTGTGAATATATAACTGGGCTTTGTTTAGACCCCGGAAAAGTTTTTCAGCTTAAGCCAAGTGGATTGGCACATATTTTTGCTTACTTTGCTGAAGAGAAATGGGATCATCCAAAAGCTATTAAGATCCTAGTCGATTGTTTCTTAACATATTTGAAACCAGGAGAGCTTAGAGCAAAGGACTTGGCAACATTTTTATGGAGCGCAGCACAACTGAATTTCCCTTTAACACATAAACAGTTAAAGGAACTAGAATTATGCGCATTGCAAAAATTAAACCATGGTGAATACGAAAATTTTGCCGATAATCTTGTGGATACCTGCTTATCGCTATGCGTGATGGGACAATATTCTAAACTTTTGATAGATAGTGCAGAAGAGCTTAAAGCGAAATCAGGTGTTCGCCGGTCACAGGAAAGAAAAAATAGTCGTCTTCAAATTTTACGATCAGCCATAGCTATTGAACGCCCTTCTTGGATCAGTGGCAAAAACTTTAAACCAAATAATGTGATTGAATGTGCTCCTGAATATTTGATAAAAAATCGTTGCGATTTAGTCAACTTTACCGAGAATCTAAAATGTCTAACGACTGTAGACGCGGTTCAACTTGTATGCCCTATTCATGGAATCAATTTACCAAGTATTTGTGTAAAACTTGTACAAGATCCAACACAGCTCCATTATATCGAATTACTAACTTCAAGTCAAATGCTTCAATTCAGTAAGAAACCTTTTGGTCTGTTAAATCTAAAGCAACGTCTTTTAAAGGCACTAAATTATAAGGTAAAATGGGTAAGTAAATTCTGTAAAAAATCTTATGTTTGAATAGTTTCAATTAATAGAAAATTTATATAATACAGATTACAGCGGAAGGTTTACCAAACGACGAGACGTCCTTGGAAGAGTTTTTGCACAAAGCTTAAAATCGAATTTTTAACGTCTCAAATATTTTATGCCCAGGATTACATTTAAACTATGGTTTGAAGGGAATTTTTTACATTATATTTGTGTATAAACAAAGCGTATATTAAAATATTTTCTTAAGGGTTTATAAATAAATATTTTACATAGAATTGTTCTCCCAATTTGTTAAATACAAAATTGAACTATATAAAAATTTATCTGACCGATTTAATCTTTGCTTTGAGAACAACAAATGAAACTGTTCTAAATATTATCGTCATCGCGCTTAGTGCTATAATATCACTCCAAAATTGATCTCCAGACATTGTAATTTCATCAAGAAATTTTTTTGGATATCTAAAAATATATAAGTATTAAAAAAAGAATTTTTTTTTTAATAATGTCAAACCTGTAATGGCAGTAAGGTGCTTCCTTGCATTCTAAGATTCCTCGGTTCATCCCGTAAATTGCGCTTATAAAACCTTCTAAACCATAGCGCAGATATGAAATATGACTTCCCCACTTTAGGTAACTGGGCAAGTCGCGAAGAGTAACACCAAAGCCGGCAAACATCATCATGGGTATTGTAAGCACAGGCGCCAAAAATGTGCCATTTACCACATCAAACCAGGCACCAATCATTAGTCCAAAACTATGACCCACAAAAACTGTAAGCATACTGATAGCGAAAAACATACAGAAGCGTATCCATTCCATTGGCTGATAGCTCCAGGCATATATTATTACAGAAAAGAGAAAACAACTTAGAATCTGCAAAACACAGCTAAGTTAAATAAAAAATGAACTAGAAAATTTAAATTAATATTTACCGAGACTGGCAGATCAACCAAAGTCATAGCAGTATAATAGGCTTTTAAGGAATACCAGCGATTAAAATGTTCCTTAATTAAATTTGACATTTCAATGGGAACTACAAATAAACATTTTTTCGCGAATATAAATAAAGCATATTGTTATGCGTCAAAGATATACTAACATGTTAACACTGTCAACATCATGGTAGTCATAGAGTGATGCATTAAAATCGCAAACAATAAATTGTAGTTATCCAAAACTCTAGATCCCTCTTTTCCCGAATGATCATAGATAGCTCCAAACAAAATTGCTACTGCAATATTTACTCCAATACGTAAATGCGTCATAGTTGTGTCCCTTCGAGCTTTAAGATAACCACGCTTCATTAGCACGGAACACTGATTTAAAAAACTGGTGTCTTCCAGGGAACGATTTTTGGACCGTTTGGGAACCGGATATTTGCGCATAAGGAGTTCAGACCGTAATACTGAATTGGGGTTCTGAAACCATGTCAAGCAGCTGCCATTTTCGGTTGCACTCTTAAGAGTGTCAATTTTGTCGTACCCGTACTCGCCGCAGGCTAATTCAATTACTGTAGGTAGCATCTATGAATACGGATTCTATTGTGTTAGGTCGTACTTACTATAGTCGGCCGGGTTGTGGTACATAGGGCAGGGTAGGTCAACTGCTTGTAGAAACGGCACTAATTTATGAGTACTACCCTGGTAAACACAGTTACCGGCTGATAACACATAAACTTGATCAAAAATTTGAAATAGTTTTGCAGTTGGTTGGTGAATAGTGCATATAATTGTACGTCCTTGGCCTGTAAGTTGTTTTAACAGTTCCAAAACTTTGGTACACGAACTGCTGTCTAGTCCACTAAAAATTCAAATAGGAGCATTTCTTGTGATTTATGTAAGTATACATATACAGATATATTACGTTGTTGGCTCATCTAGAAACATAACAGTTGGATTGTTTATTAATTCCATTGCAATGGAAAGCCTCTTTTTCTGCCCACCAGATAAGCGCATTGTAATAGTCTGATCATGATCATAAAGTCCGAGCAGTAGTAAAATCTGTTCAATCTTAAATCCCAAAAAGAAAAAATTTCTTAAAAACAATCGTATAATTCTCCTAATAAAATAATTTACCCGAGTTTCCTTTTCATCATAGCTGATACTTTTACCTAATTTTAAATCTGCCGCTATATGCATGTTCTCATTAACAGTTAACAAGGGCTGCAAGCGATCGTCTTGAGTAATGTAGCAAGACATCCGGCGAAAAGAGGCTGATTGTGTTATCTTATTATTAGTTTCTAGTTCTATTATTTTTTAGCATACATAAAATACATACGTAGGTCGCGGCGTCGCCCATTCAATAAAATAGAGCCATCCACCCCACTGGTTTTAAAACCTGAAAGCGCATCTAATAAAGTTGATTTGCCAGCGCCTGACGGTCCCATGATGGCAATGAGCTGACTCCCAGGAAATTTTCCGTTTACATTATGAAGAATTTCTTTCGAACCTGTATTATATAAAAGTTACAAAAGGGATTGTTAAAAAAAAAAAATTAAATTTTTTGTCAATTTAGTACGGTAGCGCTCATTTTGAATTTCCTATAAATTAAATGTTTAGACATGCCCACCATGTAGGGGCTCCCATAGTTGGGCACTATCTTATCAAATTTAATTTGTTCAATTTTAGTAGCTAAGAATGACTAATAAATGGCGTATTAATATACATTTTTTATTAATGTTGTTCATGCTTCTAATAAAATTGCCGCTACTAGTAAAACTATAAACATTTGTTGTAGGCCTTTAAACTCACTATCATGGAATTTTACCAGTACTAAACCATCGAACAAAACCGGCAAAGTAAGAGAACAATAATTTAGATTATTTATTTATACCGTATTCCTACAATATTTCTGGATCTTTACATATACATATGTGTAATCTGCAGTAAGATTTTTGTTCTTATTGTACCCCAAAAACATTGTCCTTTCAGTCAATATTTACTTGGCTAAATCCGTCATTGCTTTATTTTGAGTTGTCTGTTGCCTTTATTGCTAGTTAGGAGTAAAAATTTTTTTGGCATCTGCAGTATCAAAAATTAAAATAAAAGGATGCTTATAAATTTTTCAATTTTTAATTATGTAGTATTAAGTAAAAGGAATCTTGGTGCTACATTCGTTTCCTGTGCTCTCATTGCCCTAATTTTTTTTAAATTGGCCACAGGATAAAGTATATTATTAACTTAAAATTGTTATGTATTGGATATTGTGTGACTTATGTATAAATACATATACATATAAAAATACACACTTGGCTTTTAACAAAACAAAAAATGATTTTTTAAGATATTAATTACCGCGGTTAAATCCCAATTTGACCATAAGGGAAAGTTCCTTGAATTCAATATCGACAGGTTCACGAGAGGGCAAGTTTGATAATGAATCTTTTTCGACACTACCATCATCCTCCTTTTCGACCAAATCTGGCTTTGGTGTACTTCCAGTAGGCTGTATAGGCATATAGGCAGAAGTAGCGGCCGTCATTAAGTTTCCTTTGTTAGAATTGTTAGAATTTGACATTGAAGCTGTGGGGAACTGGAATGCTTGCGATCTTGGAATTTCATCTACACACGTTCCTAGACTAACGACGGCTGTTCCGTCACCAAATAAAAATTGTTCCCGTGCCGACAGCATTGAATTCAATCCTCGATATACTGAAATATAAGGTCAATGGTAAGTTAAATTAACACTGGCAGATGTTTTAAATGAGTCGTGAGGCCAAACACCTATTTCCGCTGTATATTGCCCTCCCAAATTGAACAAGTCAAAAGATGATTACCTTGACTACTTAAAAACCCTAGGACCTTAGCTTATTGCAGGCGGAGGCTTTAACTGCAAGCATATCTTATGGGGCTAAGACCCACAAACGCCAGCTGATGAACGCTATACGACATTCTAGTAGTAAGTTTATATAGACGGGAGAACCAACATACCGGCCTAGTTACTCTAAAAGAGAGCCAGACTTAATTGACTTCTGCATAACCAAATAAGTAAGGAAGTAACAGTGGAGCTGTGATATACCCTGTACCTGGTGCTTGGAATCAAAATAATTTCTCTATTTTCAAAAAAATTTAAAAAAACGGCGGGCGTCGTCAAGTATTTCTTTGACTCTCAGCCCATTCACTCGCTAATCTTTAAAATTCCCACACCCCACACTCAGAACGCGTCACAGCGGCCGTCTCTACCCATTCCCTGCCTCCCCCTTTCACTTTTATGTACACGCAGCCGGCCAGCCATGGCCAAGGCAGCCGTTTTAATTTACCCACCCCCCAAACTTTGACTTGAAGTTACTCCGTTCATAATGAGCGGATTTTAACAAGTTTGGTACCAAACGAAAGGTATTTGTATTCTCCACCGTTCCATACAAACTTTTGCTCTATTTTCAAAATTGTAGCTATTACACAAATAATAATTTGATTAGGGCGGAAAGGGGGCGTGGCATGAAAAAAAGATAAGCTCGATAAACCTGCAGATAACATGTATAAATCCCAAATTTGGTTGCTCGAGCTCTTATAGTCTCTGAGATCCTTTTGTTCATACGGACGGACGGACGGACAGACGGACTAGGCTAGATCGATTTCTCTAATCATTCTAAGCATATTGGGTGTAACTTTGGGGGGTCTAGCGATCTCCTTCTCTATGTTACATACTTTTGCACAAACACAATATACCCTTGTACCTTCAGGTGCAGGGTATAATAAGTATGTAAATTTCATGTTTTTGTACCCTGGATGTACCTTTAGGTACTAACAGAAATACTAAGCTATAATAATTTTACAATTTTTTAAATAGAGTTTTAGTTTCAAAGGAAAGTTGTGCGAAATATACTTGTATTTACCTTTCGAGTGATCTTGAAACGACCATCTCTACATACGATATACATAAGAGAATATCAAGAGTATATACACAAAATCTTGATAGCTGCCATATAAGGGAAAACCAAACCAAATACTGACAACCCTAAATAATTAGTAAAGGTAGTGGATTAATAGTAATGGGGGAAGCCAAAATATTTAATTTTAGCTGGCGAGGGGCTCACCAATATGACACGTGTTCCAAGCGCTGCCACATACGAAATAAGCAATAATTGGTAAGAATTTATTTATCTTTAATTTTACCATTTTGACTTGTATTATGCGTTTAGCAGTTCAATCAATTTTCCAGACAAAGGGAAGTATATTTCTTGAATTGAAAAAAGATTTAGTTGCCCAAGATGAGCGAATTGGAGCATTGCCTTGTTCAATAATTCGGGTGTCTCCATAGAGCTTCTCTGTCTCGAAACCAAATCACTTAATTTGTTTCTCAGTATCAGTATCATATGGATGTTTTTATGATAGAAAGAAAAAACTACAACTGAAGATTTCAGTCTAAAATGTACCGAAGGTACAAGGGTATAATGTGTTTGTTCAAAAGTATGTAACATAGAGAAGGAGACGTCGTAGACCCCCAAATTTTACCCATGACAGTTAGAATCAAAAAAAGAAATCGATCTAGCCTTGTCCGTCCGGAAAGACCTTCAGAGTGTCGGTACAAGCCTTTTGAATGGGCTCCTCGACAGCAACTAGTTTCTTTAATGGCTAATTTTAGCTGGCCGAATAGGAAAAAGTCAAAGGATGCCATATCAGGCGAGTACGGCGAGTTGTTAATGGTTAAATTCAATTTTTGGTGAAATAAATCGATCAGAAGTGGAAGGCACATTATTGGGCAACAAACGCCAGCTTCCTTCTTTATGAAACAAATCATGCACACATTTTCATGTAGCCCAAATGATCAGCCGAAATGCGATGATTGAGTCTTTGGGCATTCTTAGCTCAGTTTCCATGTACCGTAATTATGACTTCAGATCATTTTTTTTAATTCACGGTCAAATAAATTCGTATAAATTAATTCCATAAATTTGTTTCATAATTTTTGTTAATGCTTTACCAAGCCTAAAACAAATTTAAATATAGGCTTTTTGTTGAAAACTCATTTTTGTACCGATGACACAAACATTCTATCACATGAATGTCAATGAAAGTCGTACCTTTCCAACACTGGTTGTTACAAAGAGGTGAGCCAGCAGAAAATGCCCTAGATCAAAAGTTCGGAAACTTTCGGGACAGACCTTATAACGCCAAATAATTACCTGTGTAGTTATCATTTGATTAAAACTGTTATTTTATAAAAAAGGCACATGCACATATACTTATTTCAATGAGGTCGATTAAGGTATCGGTTTAGCTAAAGATGTCTTGAAAAGGGAATTCGCTTATCGGTTATGATTTTAATTATAATGGAGATGAATTTGATTTTAAATACTCTATGTATATGGACTAATAATGATCAAGATACAACAATTGGCAGTTCAACGAGGCAGTTCAGCAAGCCATAATGCAAGCAATAAATAAAAACATTTAATCAATTCAATTGATAATGTGCATCGTCTTATCATCCGAAAATGTGGAACAATAACAATAATAAACAAATATAAGTTTCTGAACAAGTAATCATGTTTGAAAGCAAATTAACCAAGCGAGGTTAAGGCCCGAACTAAATTCCCCTCTACCAAGTTTGAAATTCATATCACAGTTGTTAAAGCTCTTAATATGATGTAAAAATCATGGAATAGGAAACACGTTAAAAAATATAATCAGTCCTAAGCAACAGTATCAGTCATAGCAATCGTGAGCGAACTTATCTTCAGTAGAGCTGAACACTTTTCAATCAAATTGTAAAGGCAATAGAGCTTTTTAATAACAAGAAAACTAAATTCCGAAAAATAAAAGAATAAACAAATATTCCAGATACGTGTTGACATATGTATATGTATGTGGATTAAATATTGAATGACTTTTTTTTCTATTTAGGCCCTGTACCTGTAGGCACAAGAGTATAATAAGTATGAGGGGAATAGTATATATAATAGAAAAGACGTCGAAGACCTATTAAGTTACATCCATATAGGTAAAACGAAAGAAGAAAGCGATCAAGCCATGTCTGCCTGTCCGTTCGTATTATGAACAAAAGGATCTCAGAGCCTATAATACCTAGAGCAACCAAGTTGCAAATTTATTATATCTGCAGGCAGCACAATTTTATATTGTTTAGTGGCTGCCACGCCGCTTTCCGACCTAATTTTTTACATGTAAATATCCTATTAAAATTTTAAAATAGAGTCTTATTTTCTAAAGACATGTTGTTAAATAAAATTCCTTTCGAATCATACCAGACTCGGTCTAAGGTCTAGGATCAAAAATAGTGGGAAAATCAACCTGAAAAATTTTCTTGAAATTCTCAAAGAGAACTCACACAATTTCCAGGGCTGCCATACCAGGGAGAAACAAAAATCCCTGCTGCCAACTTATACACAACAACTAAAGAGCTGCGTACTTGATAGAGTGGCAACTCCAAATATTTAAAAATGACAGTGGATTAATAAAAGTTTAGAAAATTAAAAATTCTAATTTATAGGTGATAGGACCTGATTTCAGCCTGCCCATACCAACCTGCTAATGAGGAAGCTGGTATGAGCTGGCACAGCTACCAGCTACATCAGCATGTAGCAGCCCTAATGATTAAAAATTGGGCGCGAAATACATGACTTAATTTAATGCATGATGGTATAGGATATATCGGTCAGGCAAGCGCGACTGTTACTTGTTTGCATGTTTAAGAAATTTTTGTGAAAATTGTTTTTAAAATATTTGTAAAGGATGTTTGTGTCATCCCTTTATACCAACCATACTTTTAAGTCAGGAGGCTAAATAACTAAATATTCTAATGCAAGGTTAGTTGTATATATTAATTTAAATCACAAGTTACATCTTTTGAGGAAATGAAACCGAATGAAAAGAAGGTTTCGGTAGCGGTACCAAATCTTTCGCTTTTGATTCCTGTTTAGTTACCTTATTACATTTGGGTTTCGGTTAATACAAAATGTAGTACATACATTAAAAGCAGGGAAATCGGTCCGAAAAAAATAAAAAATCCTGAAATTAAAACAAGTAGCGAACAAGGACCATAATTATATCATACATATTAAAAAACAATGAGAGTCATTTTTGCAAATATAAAAGTTGCGACATCTCATTGCTGATCCAAGAACACAACGTTTTATCCCATTTTTAATGCACTTATTAACGCGGCTTTGTTAAAAAACTCCTAAGCATATGATACTTGAATATTTGATTCATTATATTGATAACTTTTACTTTGCACTTTGAGTACAACAAAATATTTGAATTTAAAATCCAACCGACCTTCTATTCTGGGGGGTGATCACCATAACTCACCGAACGCAACTGGCAAGCAGCATACAAAAAATAAAACCAGAAAGCCTGATTACCGCAACTTGTGTGAATGGGAATACTCACACATAAGCAAGAGTGTGTCTCTTTGTGCGTTTAATATGCTTTATCAAAGTGCAATCAATGTTGAAGTTTTTCGTTGGTTCACATGTATTAGTAAGTAAAACAGAATTTTTGCATGCCTGTTGCTGCTTACTTTCGTTGTGTATGTTTCTATTGATAACACACAAACAAGAGTACACTTTAAGTAACTGATCGATTGATTTAGGGTTAGCGTTCGCTCTTTGTTGTTACTGCTACGTTATGCCCAACAGAGCAAAGGCGGAAGTTTCAAGTCCAAATTCTCATTTTCTGTTAAGAATGTAATAATACAAGTATAATAAACTTAATATGATAGTATTGATAATAAGTTCAATTATACTAGCTTTCCCAAAATGAAAAATGAGATTCTCGATTTTGATTGCAATTTTATCTTAATTCTTGTGATTATTGTAGCATAACCCAGTATGCTGGCAAAAAGAATGATCTATTTTGGTATGCTTATGTCTTAAAATTGTATCTAAACAACATGTGTATTTGGTTATTTTCTAGGCTTAAAAATGTATTATATGTAATTTAGATAATTTTTCGACTAAAATATCCCATGTTTAAAGGCACTTTTAGTAAAGACTGTACTAATAAAAGTATAAGAATAAGATTCGTCGTACAATCAAGCCCTTCATTTTAAAGCAAGCTCAAGCTTAAGATTTTCCGTTCTACTTTTCCAGTACATTTTTTTTTTTTTTTTGACATAAAAATAATCAGTCACACCGAACTTATGGAAGAATTATGAGTCATAGTCTCAAAGTCTTTTTTTTTTTGTATATTTTTATCAAGTAAAACAATATCGCAATTGGACTATGACCCAATGATCACATTACATTTAAAAAAGATAAAACGTTTGAAATTCGAGTTATTTGATAAATGCGTTATAAAGTAATATTTAAAGTAAAGTAATATTTAAAGTAAAGTAATATTTAAAGTATTTATTAATGTGAATGTAAGGAAAAATGCATGAGCTTTAGTTGTCGACGCTCACTCATTTCGAGCATAGAACGTGCCGTGTCTGCGTTAATGTCACATAGAAAAAACAAATATTTTGATATACCACTGTGATATACCCAGTACCTTAGTACATCGAAATAATTTCCTTTTCTCGCGGGTATTTTCAAATGATTGGGTCTGATACCCCATTTCATATCAAGTTGGTAGCTCTTCAGTAGTTGGTACTAGTTCTTTTGGTTCTCCCTTTCATGGCAGCCCTGGAAATATCTGTCATTTCATGTGCATCGCCAACAATCCCCCCATCTAAGCCACAACCAACCATATATGATAATCTAAAAGAACAACTAACGTGACAATCATCTATGGGAAATCGAAATTATTTTGAGATCGCGGACTCTTGTTTAAATGTTGGAAACCTAGCAAAACTATGTATGTACACTTCATGTACAGATTATTACTCACAGTTTCAGTATTTATTATTTATTTATGCTGTAGTTTCTTTTTGTGTTATACTCTATACCTGTTGATACAAGGGTATAATAGTTTTGTGCGAAAGTATATAACATAGATGGTTAGAAGCAAAAGAGAAATCGATCTAGCCAAATCCGTTTGTCTGCCTGTCCGTATGAATAAAAGTATCTCAGAGACAGTAAGAGCTAGAGCAACCAAATTTGAAGTCTGGGCTCGATATGATGGATATACAGCAAAAGTTTGTATAGAAGAAAGGTGGAGAATGCATATACCAAATTTGACTCAATCAACTTAGGGGGTGGGGGCATAGAAACCGATACCTCCGCCGTAGCCGGCCGGTCGCGCGAGTTATGGGTTGAATGAAAATACACGACACGGTTTACTGTTAGACAATTCTTTATTTAAATTATTTTTATTTTTATTTAATAAAACTTAGAATTATCTTAGTTGTCGTGCCAGATCTGTACTTGTCTGGATGAGGGACTCGCATTAACTGACTCCAGTCTCTACTTGGAGTTCTTTTTAGAGCTTCTTGCTATTATTTACAGGGTAGCGGCAGAAAAGCTGACTCGCATTGTATTGATTTTGAAGAGTGGTCAAATTTTAGGGAAAGATTTGTGGCGCTGCACAGCTGCGCCTTATAAACAATATGGCTTACTGCCGACGTTGCTATTGCTAAGTGGTTCAAGTGGTTTCCAACATTGCAGTGAGAAAAGGAATGGAATGTTTTGTTTTGTTATGCATACGAAACTACGAAGATATAAGGTTATAATAAAGTGGACATCAATCCTCTAGGATTGAATTGGGTAATAATGAGTGGAGATTTTGAGGGAACACATATGCATAACTCCTCCCATTTCAGAATTTTAATTCTTCTGAATTCTATTGTTTTGAATCGTAACATTCTTACACTTTGACCAGAAGTACATAAAAACGAATAATGGCAAGTGTTAATAAAAGTCATTCTAAAATTCCATAACTAGTTTGTTTATACCCTGTACCTGAGGTACAAGGGTATAATGTGTTTGTGCAAAAGTATGTAACATAGAGAAGGAGACGTCGTA
>JBAMCP010002334.1:0-13209 GCA_037075105.1 Lissocephala sabroskyi | reverse complement strand
CTGCGTGGTAAATGATTAAATTTCTCCTTTGAGATCTGGGAGATTTTTACTCTTCTTGGGATTATTCAAAAGTTCTTTGGAGTTTCTGTTCAGATTCTCTCCTAAATTTCTGTATCTGCTTCTGCCCAACTATACCCCGACTTCGCCGCTTGGGAAATGATTAAAATTTTCCTTTGGAGCAACGTCTTTGGCAGTTGGGAGATTGTTTCTTTTCATTGGTTATTTCCAAAGTTTTCTGGAGTCTCTGTTGAGATTATTCCCCAAATTTTTATCGATTCACTTCTGCCCAACTGTCCGACTGTCTCCTTCAAGAGTTGTGAGATTCTTCCTTTTCTTTGAATGATTTTAGAGTTCCCTGGTTTTTGATGAGATGCTCTCCTAAATTTCTACCTCCGCTTCTGCTTAACTGTCCCTCGACTGCCCCGCGTGACCCGAAAACCTGATCGGCGTGCTGGGCTGTGTTGGGTGGGCGGTAATTTAAATTCTCAAGGATCTCGGGGCTTCTTCAGTTTAGTGGCATTTGGCCTCGTTTAAACACCCGCCCAGCCCCGCCGCCTCCACGACAGCCCGGCTGGCCCATTAGCACAGCAAATTACATACAAATTTGGTGCTTTTGTTGTTGCTGCCGCCGTTGCCGTTGCTGTTGCCGTTGCCGCTGTTGGCATTGCTGTTAGTTAATTGTGCCTGACAATCTTGCAAAATATGCAAACGTTTGAATTTGACATGCACACACGAAACGGTCGGCAAATAGCGTCACTACCACCAGCACGCAGCCCCACACACACACGCACACCACTCCGAAATGGGGGCCATGTTGGCGGCCGGGCAAATGCAAATTACTGCAATGGCAGCGGCCACGCCGGCAACTGCACCTGCAACGCTGGGCACACAAAGCGCCGCCCCCGCACCCGCACTGGCTCCCGGCTGAAGGATGGCCGGTCCGACGGCTGGAAAACTGCATATGCCAGCAGCAGCCAAGCAGGGAGGAAGGAAAAGAGAGAGCACCGCTCGACGGCGGCTCAAGATGCTCGCCTAACGGGCGAATGACTTTGAAGTGCGCCTGCCGCTAACGCATGTAGGCCAGCCAGGCGGGACAGGCGGGCAGGCAGTTCTTAAAAATTCATTTCATTGTCCTGTGAGCGAGGACGAGACTGCCGGGGAAGAAGGGCAAACACAGCTTTCTGCACGGGCCAATGCAGCCGGTTGCAGTCGGCGTCGCCATCGTTTCCGTCGGCCAGCCAGAAGAAAACGGAGAAGGACACAGAGAAGATGGCAGGCGGGCAAGGACAGCTAAGCAAACATCATCAGCTCAAAGCAGGATTGGCGGGGCCGGGCGGGCGCGCCCTTCGCTGCCCGTCGGCCCGACAGCCCGACGGCCCGACTCTGTTTGCGTATCGCAGGACGGATATTGTGCTGCTGTTTAGGATGCGGATGCGGCCGCGGCGCCTTCACGGGCACAAAGGGAAGAGGACAGCCCAGGACAGCGAGAGTTGTTCCCATTTGCCGGCTGCAGCGGCAGTCAAGCATTTGGGCAAACAGGCCGGCGGGCAAAGGCGCACTGGTCGCTTGGTCCTTGCCCGAGGTCCTAATAAGCGTAGCCAGGTTGCCGCACAGACGTCGGCCGAGCTTTGCACCGGCCGGCCGACCAACTTAACGCAATTTGAGGCCAGCCAGTCCTGTGGACTCCTTGGGACCAAGTGCGGCGGCAAACAGCCTGCGGCCGGCCGAAAAATGCACCAGCTGCGGCCCAAGGATTTGCTGGGTGGACGCGCGGCTCCTCAATGGCTCAATGGTTTATGGCATTTTGCGTGAATCTGTCACAATTAAGGGAACTGTCATCCCCGCTCAACAATTTCCAAATATTTGGCCAGCAGTCGCACACACTCGCCGGTCGCCGGTCTCGGGGAGGACAAGAAAAAGGAAACGATGAGCCGGTAAGAATTTCCATCAATGGAAAGGAAAACCGAAACGAATTTGTCATTTGTGCCCCTAATGATCCCTGGCCAGGATTTCAAGGCCCATAAATTCCCCCCATCATCTCCGTGCGTCTTATTTTTTCTTTGCCAAATTTCTCTCCTTTGTGGGAAATGACAAACCGCCTCCTGTCCGTGCCCTCGCCCGCTGTGCGACCGCCCGTCCGTCCAACTGTCCAGAGCCATACAAATCGCATTACATGACTTTTTGACTAGCCATTCACCTCTAATTACCCGGTAGTTGATTGTGATTGTTGCCCCCTCCCCGGGGCGCTTTTGTTGGTGCGTCGGGCCCGGTGTTTTGGGTTCCTCATACAGGAGGCGTTGTCCTTGTCCAGCGCTTGCTCTTTTGCCCGCACAACCGATCAGATGTTTGGCCAATTTGTCTACACGTCAGGCACCCACACAAAAGGCCGTACAGCGGGCGGATCCGCCACCCACTGGCCGACAAATTTTAAATTGAATCCTATTGTTCTTGAAAATGCCGAGCAGCTCGGCAAGTGGAACAGACGCCGGCGTAGTCGCCTTGTTCAAATATTGGGAATTTAGAGCTAAATGAAAATATGTGTACGGCGTTGGGTCCGACGCGGCTGCTGGTGGCTCTCCAGCTAAGCAAACAGCCGGCGGTGGGGAGGGGGGCCAGAAAATTACTCGCGAGAATAGAAACAAAATGAAACAAAGACAGACGGGCAGATGGACAGACAGACACAGCCATGATCGGGCGATCGGCGGGGGCTTCTAAGTTGCCGTTGCCGTTGTCGTTGTCGTTGTCGCCTGCTATTTGCACAGTTGCTGCATTGAATTCACAATGAAACATGAAATGAATTCTCGCTATGAAAGCAGCACAAAAACAACATTAGACAAACACACACCCCCACCCCTCACACACACACAAGCAGACACCTCGGGCCGAATTGCTGTTCCAATTTCCACACTCGTCCACAAAAGGCAACAACGGCAACAACGGCCACAAAGCCGCCTGTTTTGGCCTGTTTGCTTTTGATGGAAAAACTCGAACCGATCAGGGCCGATCTTGGCCAGCCTCTTGGGCCGCTTCGATCTTGACTCGCGTCAAAACACACGCACACCCTCACCGTCGCCCTCACTGTCAAATGTTTGTCCAATTGCCTGGCCGCTTCCGCAGTCCATTGAGCAATCCAGGCCCTCGGGGAGTCGCATTTGCTACCTGTGACACATCCGGTCTGTCGGGGCCGTCAGAATGACAAATTTTGGCAACAACGCCTCGGGCATCGTCAATCATCCCGGCCCCATTCACAGGGCGGCCCGTTTGAGGCTCCCGCCAGCCTCCGCCGCTCCCAGTGGCGCTCACGTCCCACGGTAGCGGATGCTGTATGCAAATTTCCATTGTGGGCCGGCGAAAAGAAGCCGCCGCCTGCTTGGCATGCCGACGGGCAGCCTCCTAATGAGGATCGGCTCCACGATCAGGTGGGCGTTGGTGTGGCGGGCAAATGTTGATTAATATTATGGCCACAAGGCATTGAGGCGGCTTAATTCCCCATAACGGTTGACAGCGCGTATTGATGGCCGTTGGGCGGGCTGGGGGCGGCGGTCCGGCTGACTTGGTATTTGTGTTTGTGATATAATTTTAAAAATTAATTACACGAATGCAGCGAAAATCTGTAAAATAAATTTTAAAATAATTTATTTATTGATGAGCTTTAAACAGCCCCGCCCACCCACAGCCGCCCACCCACAGCCAGGCTGAAATTTAATGGCCATTGGCTGGCGGGGCGGGTCAGGCGCTGGGCCCGCCCAATTAGCGAGTACGGCAAATGCGGTGATTGCACGGGACTGTCAAATAGATTCGCCTGGGCCGTTTAAAGCGCTGAAGATGAACTTCATGGGCAGCTGCGACTTCATCGCATGTAAAATTCCATCAAAACCCGCGCTGGCGCGGAGTAAAAAAAAGAGCCGAACAAATCCCAGCCGAAAATTGAGTTTGTCCATCCAACAAGGACTCGGCGAGTCCCGCATGCCGTATCCTTTGTTGGACTGCCAACTCCGGGCAAACAGGACCGCCGCCCCGTCGAAAATCAAATTTCAATTTCCACGTTGCGTATACGCAACGCCGGCCAGCCGCCTTCGCCGCCACGGGGGGGAGGCGGCCACTGCAATTCCCCTGTTATATTTGCTTACACAATTTCGGCTGTTTGTTGTTCTTGTTGTTGTTGGGGTTCGTTTATTGTTTTTATGAGCGAAATTGCCGGCTGGCTGGTCCGAGCGGCTTTAATTGCAGACACCTTGGCAGACGAGACGACGGGTCACCAAATCCTTGCCAATTTGCCAGTCCGTTGGCCACATTCTTGCAAAAATATTTGCTTAATTTCCCCGGCTAAGCTAATAAAAATGCGACAATGAAGTTGTTCTCTGTCGATTGACGAGGGGGCGGGGCGTCTGGTGACGTCGAAGGTTGCTGAATTTTTTAAATGCTAAATGGCCCTGGCCCATTGTTGTGTTTAGTGGACGAAACGACCACGCCCTCCCTCCCTGCCTGCGTCTTTCTCAATTGCCACAACTATTGACGCTTCGCTGCATGTCGAGGGGGGGGGGGGGTGTCCACTAAAGGAAGGTGGGTGGGGGCGTTTCGTTAAATATTTTATAATTAAAAAGCTAACACCAACTAACACCGCGCGAGGTGTGTGTGCAAACAAACAAAATCCTTTTCAAATATTTACCGTTGGCATAGAGCGACCCGAAAGAGCGGGAGGGGGGAGGGGGACGGGCGGTCCACCTGTCGTTAGTTTTTTGCCAATTTTTTGTACTGGGTTTTTTTTCGGCGGTTGACCGTCGGGTCATTTAATTTTGCATATTAATTTTATTTAGGAAAACAAAAAACAACAACAAAGCCAACGCGACAACAATCGAGGGAAACACAAAAAATGCATTCATATTTATTGCATTTTATGTTTTAATTTTTTAACATTTCGCACAAAGGACCGCAATTCGTGGGAGGCTGCGAGTGGGAAATAAATTAAATTGCTTTTTTTCCATGAATTTTCGCATGGATTTTTATATTTTTCCTGCCCAAAGGATATTTATTATTTATGACTTTCATATGTCCCTCTGCCGTGCGGGTGTGCGGCTGTGTGTGTGTTGCCAACTCAACAAAATCCTGCGCATGTGTCACATTTTATCACACACACGAAAAAATTGTCGAGAACCAGGACGACACTTCAGCGAACCGAGAATGATGGGCACCCCCAAAAAAACCAAAGAGAAAGGATTCAAACAAAATAGCAAAACCATAAACGAGCTCACCGACCACCAAATGCCCTCGAATGAAATAATCCTGCTCGAAGAGTTGATCTCAAAATCCTTAACTTGGAAGAGATTCCAAAAACAAAAGACTATAGATTTCTGTAGAGAATGAAAATGCTAAATGCTTTAAAAAATGTGGCGGGATTTGTCTTTGTCGGACTTCTCTGGGTTCCCAAAAGATCTCCAAGAGAAGAAATTAAATTCAAAGTCCTTGAAACAAAGACACACCGAAAGAATCGCTGGATGCTTCGAGCTAGAAACTCGAAGTGTCTGATTATTGATTGTCCCGTTATCCTGAATAACGGAAGAGCATCAAAACCCTTCATAAAAACGGAAAACGAACAAAGTTTCCACATAAAATTTTAATATCGGCGGTTGGGGGGATCCAGAGCCACAGCCACTTGCATTCGCTGGTTTGCAGGCGGTCCTCTGAGTTTGGTAATTCGTAGTGAATTGAGGGAAACCACAGGACAGAGGATGGCCTCGTTTCGCAGAGAAAGCGGCTTGAAAAATCCTAATAATTCTGCGCACTCCGGGCCCAAACCGAATCCATCATAAATCTCCGGCCTGCTCGATGACAATGCATCATCCGTGGGCAAACAGAGCCGGCTAAATCTCTTATAATATCCTTTCTGTCCAGGATATGCGCCATATGCGTGCCTGTCGGCCCTCGAGCGCTTTAAAATTCGAAATTAAAGGCCGACTAGACGGGAATTTAAGGGCTTTTTTCCGCCCAGTCGACTTCAATTGAAGGACTTAAAGTTCCCCCGCTCGGTGGTTGCCGGTGTGTGTGTGTGTGTGTGTGTGTGTGTATCTACAAGATACAATAACTTGTAGGTGCTTCTGGGCGGATGCTCATTCGCAAAAAGTAGCCGAAAAGTGCCGACAAAGTATCAGCAAACAGAGAGGACGAAAGGACGCCGGAGCGCATAAAACAAATGAAAGTCTTGTAAGCTCCTTCGTTCCACAGGCCAGCCAAGAAAACTTCAAGGAAAATACCCCAAAAAACCCAAGCACCGAGCTCAAATGCTCATGTGTATGTGGCAAGTACTCGACTTGCCAATAGACAGACACAGACAGACCCGACAGACAGGGCCGAGTCTGTGAAGTAAACAGGAAGTTGTGAGTCGGTGAGGTGAGGACGAGCCCGACGGATTGCGAGAAACGAGAAACGAGAAAAATCAAAAGTAAAACACATTGCCAAAATGGCCAAGACGAGCGGAGGCTGCGCCGTTTGGGGGGTGGAAGGGCGGACGGCGCTCGGCGCTGCGGGCCATCCAACGTTCAATTCAATTCAAAACAACTACAAATGCAATTTAATAAAATCCGTGAACGGGCGAATTTTTCGAAGACGTCTACGGCTGCCGGTGGTGGTGGATTGCCCGCCGTTGGGTGGAAAGGCAGCCCAGCCAGTCAGCGCAAAACAATAAAGCGCTTGTGTACACAAAGGATATGCGCCTGTCTTTCAACTCAACTCGGCGAACGTGTGTATGGATGTGTGTGTGTGTGCGTGCTGGCATATTGCAAGGGCTGGGCGAGGACGGCTGTTTACCGAGCGTTGTTAATTTGGCAATACCCGCTTTCAATTATCTTATAAATATGAAAATGCAGCGGCAAACGCTGCCGGGCACCGAGCGAAATGTAAAACGTTTCATTTTTATTAAGCCCAAACAACCAGCCAGCAGTCAGCAGTCAGTCAGCCACCCAAAGAAGTCGGCGGTGGCAACCTGGGGCACACAAAGGCGGCCACGGCAACTGCAGTGTGTGCCTTACAGATCAATCAAAAAATCATGACGTGGTGAGTGGCCAGCGCATTTAAGGGTCTGGCTGGCTGGCCCTGGACGGCTTAACAGGTCCGCAGCGCAGGGGAAGGATGAAATCCGGCGGGATTCATACGTGATTTTTCCTCGGCCACACGCGAGGCATTCAAATGACCATGGCGAGGGGCAGGCAAAGTAAATAGAAGCAAAATTTTCACTTTGACAGACAACAGAAGAAAGACAAGGGAAGTGCACGAGTGTGTCTGTGACGCAATCGCCAGCATTATGAAGGAGGGGATTCTCTCAATTTGCTCATCTCAACAGCTGGACAGTCAATCCGTTCGAGAAGTGACGAAAAATCTCTCAAAAGAAACTGGGATGGGGTCTCGATCGGGACTGAAATTCTTTACAAGTTGCTCTCCGCTTTCTCAGAATTTTGGAAGCCGTGATTGAGGGAAGCTTCCAATTCAGTTTCCTTTAGCTTCTCCTCTTCTCCGCTTAAGATCCGATTCAGTGTTGGTACTCTTTGGGCAATCTGAAAGACATATCTGGAGATTGATCTGGGAATCAAGCTCAGTTTCCATTCGAAATAGCTTAGAAAACATCCAATCCAAAAGTCATATTACATCGCCATTGAAATCTTTTAAGGAATGAAATCCAAAAGCCTTAAGTAATATTTTATGGTCGTTCTTTTCGTTCTTTCAGTATCATTCGATTCTAAAATTCTTTTTCGATTCTTTTCCCTTTCTCTGCTTAAGCTCCGATGCGGTGCTGGACTTCTCTGAGCAATCTGCCAGAATTATCTGCAGATCAATCTAAGAATCAAGCTCAATATCTATTCAACGTAACTTAAAAGAAATACAATCCAATCAAAAGTCACATTTTATTATTAAACTTCCCTCGGCTTTTCCGGCATCTCTCAAAGAATGAAATCCAAAAGCCCTTAGCGATATTTTATGGTCCCTCAATCTTCGACTTCCTTTCGTTCTTTTGGAATTATTTCGACCTTAAATTCCCCTTCGATTCTCTTGACTTGGTTGGCGATTAGCTACCTTCAGATCTGCCTCAATTCAGTGCCCTAAATTCTCTGCTGTTTTTTGGAGGGGAAAGGAACTTTCACCTTGGGATTCGACAGATCGCATATTAACAGTCTCAGCCGCAAATAGTCAGCGGGTCTTGGGTCCAAGTGAAAGGGGCGTCGGCTTAGCCAGCGGGGCAGGGGGCCTGCGATTGATTGACTCAATGGGATTCCTGACGTGTTTGCCTTGCCGAGGAAGCCACCGACTTCCACTCGAGCGGGCGTTGGGTCCCCGTTGCGCATCTCTGGCCACCGCAAACAGCCTGCCGCCAGCCGACGACACTATTTCAATTAGCAACTGCAATGCACGCGCTAAAATATGCAAAGTGCCCGGTCCCAGAGCCGAGCTCCGCGCTCGCCACTTCAGCCCGCGATCGGGCGGGCTGATCGATCAGCACTTGACCCCGTCGACGAGTCCGTTGCGCGGCTGGCACACTTTGCGCCGGCCAGAGCCTATTGGGCGTGTACTCCGCTGTCTGTCCGTGTGTGGGGGGCAAATATTGAATGCGAAATGCCTCAGCCGCTGTCACCGTCACCGTCACCGGCAGCCTCAACGGCAGATGAAGACATCGGCCAGGAGATGCCGCTCCTTTGGCCGGCCTGCAGAGAATGCGGTGATCGTATTTGCCTATGAGGTGGTGCCGCGCAGTTGCCTGCCTTTTGCAATGATCGCTGATTGCCGACATTGATCGGCCGACGGGGCCATGTGCAGTGCAGTTGGGTGCGGCGCTCTCACGCGTTGCCCGCGAGGCGTGGCTGGGACTGGGGCCGTTGCCAGTGCCGGCCTAGAGCCATTAGGGTTTGTTTGTCTTGGTCACCGATTTTAACGAGCCTGCAACTCGCGCGAGGTGGGCCCACTCAGGGTGTTCAATATTTCGGTTGGGGCCCGGGCCCGGGTCCGTTGACGGTGATAATGACGCTCGAGCAGAGGCAATTCAACGATAATCACGACTTTTACTTGTGTCTTTAATTTTTTTGGCAAACAACGAGAAATACCCAAAACGAAACGAAACGAACACCGAGGCATCTCATCGCTGTCCAAGTGTCCGAGAGTCCGTCGGTTGGTTAGGTTAAATTGAGTTTACTCATAAGCGAACCGATCTGTCCCGTCCGTAATTTTCTCCCTTGGCCAACAACGACAGCCGCCGGCTGGGGTGTTGGTGTGCGAGGTGTGTGGTGCGTGTGTGTGATTTTTGTTGTTCGAATTCAATTTAAAATGCACGTAGTTATGTCTGTTTACTTAAGTTTTTGACGGATATTTTAACGATGTGAGCTCAACACAAATTCACTTTAAATGTTTTCATGCCCGGCGACGGCAACGGCAACGGCGACGGCCGGTGGCCGGGGCATCTGTCCATCCGTCCATCAGGCAGTACAAGCGACCGGGTCCGCCGCCGTCCCCGCCACTCCGATGACGAACGACAACGACAAACATGTCGAGATATTCACGTCCGAGTGATAATGAGATGCGCGCCTTTCCCCGCTCGCCGCACCCCGCATCCAACCCCATGGCAGTGGGCCTTCTTCTCCCCTCCAACTTCGGGTTGGGATTGCCGTTGTTGTTGGCGTATTTTCGCTGATAAACAAGATGGAGTTACATTTTTAGGTTAATTATGTGCTAAAGTGACTGAGGCGAATCGTCGTCAATGGCCGATCCCTGGCCACACAGCGATGGCGGCAATTTGACTGACCGATCCGGTTTCTCCCCAACTTGACTTGCAGTAGAAGAGGAAAAGGCAGAGGGATTAAGTTGCATTTGGTTGATGGGTTTTGGGAGAAGATAAGCCTTGGAAAATATTCTGATAAGACAAGAAAATCTAGATTCTAAATATTGAAACCAAACTCAGCTCGAAGCAGATTTAGAGGCTCTGAAGGATTTCCAACAGACCATCCCTCATTTCCCTCTTTTCTTTGATGCATTCATTGATTTTTTTCATCGCCTTTAATCTCTCTCAAATGCCCGAAGACCCCTCCTAAAGTTTTTTAAGTCTCTTCGATTTCTTGGGCTTATCTTGCTTAATCGGGGAATTTAATTGGAGTCGCTTATCCTGCGCCATTTATCAATGTGTTTCTTGGGGAACTGAGTACGCAGGATCTTTGGATGGCTGCCGACCAAACAGAAATGGAATTTCGCAGCAATTTGGCCGTTAATAAATTCCAAATATGACAGAATTCGGCTTAGAGATTTTTTGATTTACGGGCCTGCATTTTGGCTAATTTATCATAGCGCCAGACCGCTGGACATGCAAGATGTTTGCTGATGCGGCAAGTTCACTCCGAGACAAGCCATCGACCCACCGATGGACCTGCTGATTCATTAAATCTCTGCCTCTCCGCTTGTTGCCTAGTTTATGGCCCCAAAACTCTCTCGGTCCAGGGCCAGGGCCGGCCCGGCGGGGGCCGTTGGCCAATTCGAGCTCAAAGCAAAAGGCTCCCGCAAAACCCCAACGACCCAGCCGGGCGCACCGAGCACCGCACCAACGGGCTGCACTAGCCAAAAGCTGTGTAAATATTTTATGCAAATGCACGGGACCCGGACGCCGGCCCGTCCATCGGTCGGGCTACCGTTTGGGGCCACTGAAACGAAATTAATTTGTGTTTATACATAATATGCTGCTCGGCTCGGACGGATAGCCGGTCGGTCGGTCTGTGGGCGGGCGGGGAGTGTACACACCCACCCACAGCCGCTGGGGCTGGGTGTGTGCGTTGGTCTTGCCGCAATGAAATTTCATTATGAATATGCTGGCCAGCATGATTATCAGAGAGCGTCGTCGTCAGTGGCCGGCAGCCCCCAACAGCCCAGGGGGCCGAGGAGGTCCTGACATTGCCGTTGCTGTTGCTGCGGTGGCTTCGGTTTTGTTGTTTGTTGCTGGCGCCCGCCGCTGCCGTTGCGGTTGAATAGTCCGGCCTGCAGTTGCTGCCGCCGCCGCTGCACATGTGTCTAAAATAGAGTTTAAATTCAGCCAGCGTGTGTGAGAGACCAAAATCTGAAGTTAAATATTTCGGTATGGCCAAGGCAGGCAGTTCGTGCGGGTCCGGTCGCCCCGTAATTTGTTGGCTCTGCCACTTAAAGTCAGCAACAGCCAGAAATCCGGCATTCAATTTGCCTGCCACTCGCAAGGCGACGCACTCAGAGTGTCAACCAAGGACAACATCAGGCTTTCGAGTGCCTGGCTGGCCGGCCGGCCGTTGGGGGTGTGTAAATTTTTTGGAAATTATGCCGGCACAGCAGAAAATCGTTGATTCATACGGTTGACTCCGCTGGGCAAACTCGACTGCCAGTAAATCGGGTAAACTGTTGATGCATCCTCGTTGGCCCGACCCCGGCCACAGGAACCGGCGCAGTCATCAGCCAACGGCCGTGTGCATATGCAGGCGACTCCGGGACTCCGGCTGGCGATGCACCTCAATTTTCACCGTTGGTGCCGCCGCCGCTGCCACGGCCGCGCCGTTGCTGCTGCTGCTGCTGAGCAATCAATCAGCGAGCAAAAGTCAAACATTGACTTACAATCCAATCCACGGATTTAAATTGACGTATTTACCAGGCGACCTGCGCCTGCTCCTGGTCCTGGTCCGGGTGGAGGCGCCCCTAGACAATGGGGGCGTGCCGGCATTAAATTGGGCGACTCGCGAATTATTGAGTTGTATGCTCGCCGCCAGAGTAGCCAACGTCGCCAGCGTCGCCAGAGTCGCCCTCGTCGACCCAATGGCCTGTGCGGTGGCGATGGCGGCGACGGAAGGCCTGGCGCACGCTGTTTGGCCATTAAAGCTTCATATTTGTCTTCTGAATAATTCAAATTACTAATATTGATTCGGGCCACGGGAGCAACGCAAAAAAGACGGCCAACATGTAACTGCCTCCATTGTAGTGGCCGCTGCAGACGGCGGCAACGGCGACGCATAGCAAAATGCTGAAATACCGAATTTGCCACAACAACAACAACAGCGGGGACTCGCCGTTTGACCGATTGGACTGGCGGGCCGGCGTTTGGTTGATTGGCGCCCAGCCGCCCGGGCGTATACGTAATCAACGAATGTTGACTACGCACCCACACAGCCTATAGCCCGTGTGTTGGGGTGTGTGTGGCATATATGCTTGATTGGATACGCGCGTTGGCCCCCCCGCTCTGCCGTCCCTGCCAACAAATGGGCGCTTGTCATGCAAGTGAAGCGAACGGCCCCCGCCTCGTTGGCTTATTTCCTTTTTATTGACAACAACGCGGCCAGCGGCGGGCACACTGAGCTTTTAACTAGTGTAAATAAACGTCCTCATCAAATTGTCATAAGGACCCACCCAACGGACTCTGGGCAATGACAACTAGGCACGCTAAGGGCTAACCATTTTGACGCTGTTTACGTAATCATGCCAGTTTTGGGTCCCTGGGAATTGGTCAGAGTTTTATTTCGGGGACGACCGCCAACGTCCCGCCAGCTGATTGATGGTCGGCGATAAGCAGAGTGGCCAGGGCGGTCACTTGTTTGCCAACTTGTTCTTAATTAAGCCAACTCGTTGAACGCCCCCGCCAGCACCGCCCAGCCATTGTCCTGGCCTCGCAGTCTTTTGGGTCATTAAACGTTCGGCCTGTCCGAGAATCCGGGCAGCCACTTTCGGCCGCGCAGCCATTTTGTTTTGCCTTCACTTAATCAGCTGCCATATTTGCCAAGACGCCGATAACGCAATGGAACCAGATTGAGTCTGCCTCCTATAAATAGAGAGTGAGAGAGAGACAGGGACGCCGGCGACCCTCCTGCCGACCTTTGTATGGTCGGCGGCCGCTTATCTCGCCACCGACGAGCCGAGAAGAAAGAATTTGCTGTGTGTTCTTCTTGTCGCTGTTTGCATTGGCGGATGCATGGAGGAGACTCCGTGGTCGGTCGGTTGGCCTCAGCTTATCGGCTAAAACTCGCCGTTCCCAGCGCACCCCGGACGGTGCGACGATCTTTCGTTATTTGCATTCATGCAGCGCCAGATTAGATAAGCGGCGAGTCGCGGAGTCACCGGGCGTCGTCACCGGGCCGGCGAGTCTGTCTTCCTGTCTGCCGGGGAGGCGGCTTTATCGGGGACCTCAGGCCGCAGATAACTCGAAGCGACTTCGAGGTTGCCGCGGGTCTTCTCCGC